>NDGN011322133.1:0-14105 GCA_002564285.1 Tympanoctomys barrerae
ACTCAGGCCCTTGTGCTTGCCAGGGAAGTGCTTATTCCACTGAGCCATCTCCCCAGCCCCTGACCAACATAATTATTAAACCTCTTCCTGTAAATTTAAACTATACAAATACAGAAAGGGAATTCAGGAAAAAAATTGACCTCTGCCTTGTTTTCTCACTCTCACTTTTGTTCCTGTATGCTCTGTCAGGGAGTCCTGGCCAGCCTTTCTTCCACGTACCCTACGTGACCCTTCCTCTGTTGTACTACTGACAGAAAAATCAGACAAGAGGTGAAGAAAGAAAAGGGAAACAGGGCAAATAATGAGAGTTCCTTAAGACAGTCAAAGAATACAGTTCATGAGGACTTCTCTTGATACTTGCTGATGTTCTCCAAAGTGGTGATGTAACCATGAAGTCTTCTGATCAATAATTTAACTCATAAGTTAGTTCTCCTCAAATAGTTAAACCTGGAGTGAGCAAGTCCACATGTTACCACCTAATGTAGAATATCAGAGATTTTTACCTTTCTCTTTTCTCACACTTTTTAAATGTTTTGGTATTATGTAGACACATACTAACCACTTACTGAGGACTAGGGATTAGAAGGTAAGAAGGGAGTAACAAAAAATAAAAAAGTAAACTGGCTATGACTGCATATTTTAAATTTACTCCAAGGTCATACAAGATTACCCTAGTGTGAATTTCATTCCTGCTATTGCTTCACACTCCCTGACCTAAAGGATGGATGTGCAGCAGTTCTGAAGGGCCACAGAAACTCTCTAAAAGAGATGCCTCACCGTCCAGCCACCAGGACTGGACACAGGGGCTCCGATGTGGATGTGCTCAGCCCACACCAACACACAGAAGTCCTTTTGATTAACACCACAACTATCTACAAAACTGGAGGGTTTTTTTTGTTTGTTTGTTTTTTGTCAGCTCAGTCCGCCTGGAGGGTGGGGCTGGCTAGCACGTGGTGCCCAGAAATCAAACCCCAGGCCCTGCACCTGCCTAAGCTTGCCTAAGCAGGTGATTTAGCCTGCTGAGCGATCTTGCTGGCTCTAGAACTGGATTTTTCGTATTAAACAGTCAACTCACACCTTTCCACAGAAAGATCAGAAAATTGTTAGGTTTTTTGCTTGACAATTTTTTTTTTTTTTTTTTTTTTTTGGTGGAACCGGGGATTGAACTCAGGCCCTGCAAGTGCTTATTCTACTGAGCCATCTCCACGTCCCCCTTCTTGACATTTTCATCTGCTCCTGGAGAGGGTTTGACTGAAAAAATTCAAGGAAAAAAGTAGGCATGGTGGTGCACTTTGGAATCCAAGTACTTGGGAGGCTGAGGCAGGAGTGTTGCCATGAGTATTGCCACTATGCAGCCAGCTTGGGCTACATAATAAGTTCAAGGCCAGCCTGAATTACAAAACAAGATCTTGCCTCTAAAACACAAAATAGAATCAAACCAAACCAAACCCAAGGAACATTTGTGACCTTTTAAGTTATCAAAGGGAGCAAGTTATCTTTCCCCTATGAAATTAGAAGCAATAAACCTTTACATTCTTGTAACAAACCTAGAATAGGAAGCTTCAGTCCCTGGCACAGTCTAGATAATCTTTTTTATCAGAGGCAATAGTTTATAGTTATTGTTATCAGGCTCAGCATTCCTGGTTTTATGTCAACATTCTTTAGTTATCTGACATCTGTTACAGGCCTTTTCACATTCCTAACAAACACAGGAGCTGATACTGTGGGCAGCTAGGAGAGATTCTTTATTGCTCTACACAAAGAAAGTCCTTTTTTTTTTGTTTTTTTCACCAACCACTAAAAACAGATGTAACTGAGGTTTCCAAATGCACAGAAAATGCCACTGGCTAAGCTACGAGCACAGGTTTAAATCATCCCATTCTCAGGAGGCAGTCATACCTCTGGGCCAGAGCCTGGCTAGGCGTGCCTCGCACAGACAGCAGCTCTTCCTCTAGCCGCTGCCTTTCGGCTTCCAGGTGTTCCAGTTCATCTTGTGTGCGTTTTTGTGGCGTGACGAACTGCAGCTCTTTCAGAAACTCTTCTTTTTCACTAATCAGCATCAGCTTCTCCTTCTCAATATCCAGTGCTCCAGGCCAGGCCTCACTGTCAAGCTTTGACAGTTCGATTTTTAAGTTGGCCATACTGAAATAGGTAGACGAGACATACACATATTTAGGACTCCTGAGAAAGGTGCACACAAGCCAGCTAAGTCTGGGGTGAAACTGCTGTCCAGGTCTTCCCAACTGGAGATTACCAGAGACTGGCAGCACATCTCCCCAAAGTGTAAAAGCTATATACACGGTAGCCTCAAAAGCAGAGTGCTCTGGGGAAAATGAGTAGGCAGCCCTGATGTCTCACTGCCTATGTGAGATGACAGAAGGAGCAGCCTAGTGCCTGTCCTTAAAAAAAAAAAGTTGCGGCACTGGCCCCGCCCCCAGGGCGCACTGAGACTGGGTGTGGTGGCATGTGCCTATGATCCCAGTGCTTGAGAGGCTGAAAAACAGGAGGATCACTGTGAGTCGGATCTGTGCAGTGAGACTCTGTAGACCCGGTGCTAAACATATTTAAAAAAAAGATATACATGATCTCCCAAATATTATCTTTAATACAGGTTTTGTTTCTCTAGGTCAAAACACTGTTCCCTAGTAAAATGATAATCCCCAAAGTAGTTCAGGTAGAAACTAGAGTATTAGCAAGAAAGTCAGGGAAAGAAAATGGGAGGAAAAGGGAACAGTGCTTTGGTCAACTTGCATTAAAACAAAGTCAACCCATCAAAGTTCACATCACCCAAGAAAAGGGAGCAGGACTTGGCCTCCTCCCACCCACATTCTCCTTCAGCCTCACACTAGGAAGTTTTGTTCCTATCAGGACCTTGGCTGTTGGAGAAACAAGAGGAAAAGACAGTGAAGGTAAATGTACTAGTGTCATAATTTTGCCTGACCCCAGATTTCACTGTGTATACAGCTCTATAAAAAATGGTTATGCTACTATAATTCCCTATTTGTCATGAATGTCTTGAACCCCCTGAGTTAATTAACTTGTTCTGTGGTACTGTGAGGACCATAAGGACTTTACACATTACCCTTGTAAGCATAAATCACAAGATCCAGATAGACTATGTACACAACTGATATTGACACAAACAATCCACATTGCTATTTTAAAAATGTGGGGTGATTGCTTTTGATATTGTTACAGCATGTGCCAGAATATAGAAAATGAGCAGAAAAGAAGACTATAAAATTTTTTGATCAACGAAACTAAAAGGGAAGACACACACACACACACACACACACACACAANTCAAGAACAAAGATGGAAGTAAAGCCATGTCCTTAAGATTTTTAGTCTGAAATAAAATTTCCACCTCAGAATGGCACTGCATATATAGTGTCCTCATTTTCACCCACCATATGCAATTATGATAGATGTAACATCAGCTATTCTTCAGTTTTAACCACAAAACCATAAACAACTGTCTCAACATACTGGAAAATTAATCATCAAAGTGCTAAATAAGCATGATATTATTAGCTTCATTAAGCACATGAAACAAAGGCTGTAGGAGAAAAAAGCTTTCAGAAAAATACAGCCTACCTCTTAACTTATTCAGAATTGAGGAAAATGCATTTTCAACATATGCATATACACCTGAGAGTTATCGTCTCATGATCATCCCTAGTAACTTTAAAATAAAACCTCACATAGTACAGCAATGCAATCAAAAGGGAAGGAACCAGTGTCTTAAGTTTTGGTCTGACTGAGTTAACCAATTGAACAAAAATGAAATACAATCAAGAAAGGCTTGTATTTATTATTTGTGTAATTAGACATTAGGTAGACCTTAAAAAGGTGCACCAAGAATGGGAGAAAATACAGACATATCCAGGAACATCTAAGAGAAACGCTAGGTAAGCCCCAGACAAAATTAGCTGCTAGCAGCCACATTAAAGCAAACGCTCAAAATGACCCACAGGAAGAACAGTCAAGCTCATTAGAACACGGTTCCTCTAAGGTTAATTCTGAGCTATGGTCATTTTCTTTCAGATTCTGGACTTTGAGATTCTGGATTTTCAGTCCAGATTCTGGACTTTGTTTATAGCAGAACCAAGGAATCTGGCTACTATAAGATAAATATTGGTAAATTTTGTATTTATTTATATTACTTTGTTAGAGCCAGGTAAACTATAATCTATGGCTATTTACTTTTAAATTTTCATCATAACCAGTAATACAGTGACACCTTAGATCACAAACACTTTAGCATTTGGCAAAATTTTGTTTGGTCTGTGAACTCTACATTGGGCAATGACCACAACCGAGGCCATCTCCTTCCCACCCCCACACTCCCTCAAGTGTGGCCATCCTTTCCAGAACTGCAGAACGAATTAAGTTTGTCAACTGAGATACCACTGTAATGGATACAGTACATTAATGGTTTTACTTATGGTAAGAAATCATGTAACTCTAGTTGGTTTTCATGCTTATGAAGAGGAGCATGATAAATTATTTGGTCTCCTATAGAGTGACAATGCAGTATTTTCCCCCAATTTCTTCTAAATAATAAACCAATGGCATTTTTGAGCTCTTAAAAGGACAGTAATGAAATCAACTATATAAGTATGACTTTCTCCCTCCAAACAAGTAAGGTGTACTATATAATGAAAACAATCTGAGGCCATCTACTACCTAAGGATGGTGAAGTCTCTTTTGCCTCATCCTAGCAGTTGTGGAAGTAAGAAAAATAAAGCACAGAGATTCATAAGAGTTAATAAGTAAAGAAGAGAAGTAAGGACATTACTTTTTTTCTTCTTAAAATAAGTCAACTGGCGCACACATTGCAGTACTCTCCAGGACAATAGCAGTAAGACTTCTCTTCCATGCAGATGAGCATGTTCACAGGTATTTACTTCAGAACTCAACAGCTATCAAGTCTTGTACCTGAGCCATTCCTTCACCTAAAGACTGAATCTCCTCCCTTTAACTGGGAGTAATGAACAAGCTCAACGTTTCTTGTATCCCCCTTATATGCTAAAACACCAAGAGTAAGGGGGAGGGGGGAGGGGAAGAGAATGGAGAGTGTCCAGCAGATGTCACCACAGGAATAAAGGTTAATTTTGGAAAAGAAAAAATTGTTTGAATCCAATGACCATGAACAAAACAGCTCCCTTGTCCTTACCTTCTTTTGGCTTCTTCATACTGTAGACTTAGCCTGACTTTTTCAGCTAAATTTGATCGACTTCTTACTCCAATCTAGTAAAAACAAAAGGAAAAAAGTCAATTAACTCTGCTAATGAATGAAGTAAACTGCTTTTGTTTCTAGGTAGTGCAAATAATTGAAAAGCTCAAGAAAATGATACTAAAATGGAAAAGAACGAGTTTTAAAAAGATACTTCATTGTCTCAGTAGGGGCAAACATTTCTTTCAATTCAAGCTTGTCTGTTTAGCAAAGACTTTAACATTACTTTCTCTCCACATTAAATTCAAGACAAAAATACTAGGTAAATGTGTCTGGTATTTAAAAGTTTATGAAGGGTGTATAGGTCAATAAAATTTATGAACTGGAACTTATTTCTTTGCTTTTATGAGCCAAAATTTCCATCATTTAGCTTCTCCCAACTATACAAAATATAAACTAAATAACCTCCAAAATTAATTGTTAAACAGGTAAGTCCTACTGTTGATCTCTAGCTGTTTTTTTCTTCATGGCATCTACTTCAAAGAAGAATAAGAGAGCACAATAACTCTCAACTTACTGAAAGGTAAATACTTACTATTTCCAAAAGAGAAAAAAAAAGTCAACAGTATAATATCTCAGCCCTGTTAAATGTTTGCAAATGTTATCCATAAATCACAAATTAAACCTTCAATAAAATCAACCTTAAGTTTACAAAAAAGAAATTTTTTTTAGGTTTGAAACACATATTTCTGTTTCTCATTAGCTTTAATGCTCATTCAACATGACCTAAATTTCTAAGACTCTAAACTTAGTAGGAATAAGTTAAATTAACATGTTTCTCTAGCCTTTCAATACTGTCTCTCAAAAACACAGTCTGAGAAAATTTGAGCAAAGCTATTCATATGAACAAGTAATGATGTGTTTGGCACCTTGACAAAAAGTAAAGGCTAAGATCTTTAAAACTGATCTTACAAGAATAAAATACTGAATGAATATGGCCAGAATGTAAATCATGTTTCTAGCTCCTGTGCCAATTTACTATCCACACTGTCTTTAAGGTCCATCAAGGACAGCATCACAATGACATAGATAACTTACATCTCCAGAAATGCTTGTTTGTGACCCAGCATCAAGAGTCTGTCTGGAAAGAGATAAATGAGAATTCACAGGACTGGATCTCAAATCTGGCTCAGATCTGCCAATGTTCTGGTCCAAATGAAACCGCTCCTGCAGTTTAGCAAGACTCTGTCCAAGAAACACAAAGTACCTCAGAAAGCTTAACGTGTAAGAAGACATTCCATACCAGATAAAAACTAAACGGAAAGAGCTGATTTCACAGAATAAAACAATTATTATATGTCCTTTACTACTTTGTATTATTTTAAAAATAAGAACAGAATATAATTTTGTACATACACAGCTGTGACTTTGGGAGCATCTCAGATCATATTACATAGGTTGCCTTACCTTTCCCAAGAGAACACTTTCCTGTCAATACTGGTAACTTCCACATTTCCTATTTCTAAAACTCTCATTTAAAAGATGCTATTTAAACAGGACTGTGCTATGGTTAGGATATGGTGTGAATGTCCTCCCCAAAGTTATTTTACTGTGAGTTTGTCCTCAGTGTGACAATGTTCAGAGGTGGTAGAACCCTTAAGATGCAGGGTCAGTGCAATGTCCTTAGGTAAGTGGGAAGTGGCACCCTGGAAGTGATCAGTGCAGTTCTTGAGGAATCCTCCTTTACCATCTATCCTGAATCAAAGGAGTTGCACAGCTCTTCACCCTCCAAAACTGTGAGGTAAACAAGCTTCTATTTCCATAAAATACAGTGTCATTCACTTAATGTAACATAAATTATGGTAGCACGGGATACTTACAATGCAATCTTTTCTGTTTCTATCTGTAAATTTAAAAGATTAGTGTTTTTCTAGCTTATCTGTGATAATGTACTCAATCAATTTATTTATTATTTATTTTATCTATTTTTTTTGTGGAACCAGGGATTGAACTCAGGCCCTTACACTTGCCAGGGAAGCGCTTATTCTACTGAGCCATCTCCCCGGCCCCTCAATTTAGTAGGTTGTGATTAGTATGTTTTTAATGAAAGATGCTAGATAATAAAATCAGGGTACAATAACAGTAAAACATATATCTGTGAAATTTAAATATGGGTATATGTATCTATAGGTACACATACCTGTATTGATTCTGATGTAAAACGTATGTTTTACTATGCTCAAAGAGGTTTGAAAGTCACCAAAGATAGCTAATATCTCTTCCAGCTTTATTATCTATCTGCTAATTAATTATTCCATAATCTTTATTAATAGAAAGGAATTTAATCTTTTAATTTAATATGGCCTATGTATGAATCCAAAGTTTACAGGAAGAATCAAAGATGATTTAACATTGTTGAACTGTAAGATTTCAATGTACATTTGATCAAGTTTTGCTAACTTATTCTTAAAAGAAACTATTGTGTGCACTTCTAGAATTATTAACGAGTAAGATAATTATGGAACAAAACCAAAATATACAAGTAAATTCTTGTATTACATCTTAATTGTATATGTCTGGGTGTTAAAGCGTATTTTAGAGCAAGACTGTATCCATTTGAATTCCAGTCATACTACTTACCAGCTATTCAACTTTAAGTCACATTTAATTTTTTAATTTTCCTGTGCCACAATTTGTCTATAAGCTGAGGATAATACCTTTAGAACTTCTTGTGAAGGTTATGGAACTATTTTCACGTCAGGCATTTAAAAGAGCATCTAACACAAAGTTGGTGCTTGTAAACATTTGCCATTATCACTACTGGCTTTTCTATTAAATCTCTTCTTATAAGTTATTTCAAAATTCCTCAAATTAAAAATAATATGGTTCCAAGAATATTTACCTGTATTCAAATAACATTTTGAAAGCCAATATATAATCATTGAATATACTATTTAAATACAGAAGGTCTATTAAAAATGCAAATATCATCGTTGCTCTTAACATTTTCCCCAATGCATACTAAATTGTTACTTGCCTAAGGAAATCCTGAATTCTCAGAATTTATAATAATTATTAGATAGTAGAAAGAGATATTCTTAAAAATCTTGACTATAACTGATCCCTGAATAACTGCTTTGTTTTTCCTACATGATACTCGGTTATTAGGAGTTAAGACCCAAGGTTGATAACTACAGAGAAATAACAAAGGGATCTCTCGTAGTAGCAGCTTTCCTTCAAGGCTGTGCTGGGCCAACATTCCCCACCCCACCCTTAGCTGGCACCTCAGAATCACCTGGATGGATAGGCCGACAAAGGCATACCATGACCTACTAAAGAGACAACAATGATATAGCAAATGTTTACACGTATGTAAGGATCATTAGTTTAGACTAAAGAACTCTACTTAGCTTAAGAGCTCTCGGTTCTAACACCCACAATCTCAAAGAACACTCACAGCTTACCTTCAGTGAAGCATATCAGAAGCTGGGACTAACCTGCTCTCCAGCAAAGGGGCTGCCTCAGAGCCAATGACTACCTATCTCCCACAGGGTCCAATGCATAGGGCTGAGGGGATAATGGGTCATCCAGATTCTGCTAGAGAACTTGAGCCTAACAGAGTGTGTGGAGCCTCAGGAGGCAGAAGATTAACATGTTCCATAACATACCTGCATCAGATCTTGTTTTTCTTTTTCTCCTGAGCTAATTGCCTTTCTGATAGATTTCAATTCAGTTAGAATGGCTTTGGCTTGACTAAGTTCGTACCCACTCTGGCTTCCAGACATTTTTTTATCAATTCTGTTAAAAGAAAAACATCAAGGCATGACACAGTACAAATTTGTTTTGGATTGTCTTTGCTGGCTGATTATTTTACTTTATGACTCTCATACTTGAGCACCATGCACCATCTTTTCAGTCTGATTGTGTCCTCTTTTTTAATATTATATAGTTAAGACTTTTCCTATTCCCTACCTCATAACTGGTCTATTTTCAATAATTTTCAGGCTCAAACACATCCTGCCTTTTCTTTCTGGGATGATTGTTATACTGGCTGAACCCAACTCATCACAAACTAATCCTGATCTCCACTCTGACAGGAAAAGGGCAGAAGCAAATGTTATAGCAGGACAGAAATGCCAATAAATGGCCACTTAATTTACATATCATAATAATCTGTGTGAAACTTAGTACAGAGCTGGCAGCCAGGTAGGCTTTTAATAAATGCTTACCATATAATTATGTATACTAATAGATCATATCCTAAGATATTTGGATTATATGGTTTCTTATTTCTTTCTCAATATATAAAAATCATCTATTTTTATTAAAGTTAATGAGATGATATAAAATTGCTTGCCTTGTTGAATAAGTTGAAATTTAGGAATAAAACAGAAGGGTAGATGTGTTCATTTGTCAATTCACACTGAGTAATAGCTCTTTCAGTGAACTAATTTATTATCCCTGCAGATCTGCTTATCAAATGTCCTTACAGTTTACACTGCTACTCTGGGCTAGAGGGTTCTGTGTGACCTAATTCTCTGTGTCTGAAAGCTCAACCAAGTTACCTTTTTTTTTTTTTAATGGTTGAACACTCTCTTCATGGTCACTCTCTTGGTTCTCCCAACCACTTCTGTGCAGTACTCATTATGAATACAATTTGAGCTTTACTTGTGGGACTAACCCTCTGCCCCATCAGACACTAGTGCTACACACATTCTCAGATATGACCTTGTTCTTATCCTCAGACTGTGCAGAGAAATGGAACCTCCTAAGTCAGAGAAGATGGACTCTGGGCTCGTTTGGTTTAAAACATTTAATAATTAATACATATTTTCAATATATACGGTGTAATCTGGAAAAAAAAACAAATGCTATCTTAATCACTCTACCAAAGTTGATTCAAACAAGTGTACTTTACAGATAACACATTTCACTAAGTACTATTTCAGCAAACACTTTATGCTACTGAGTAAGCAATTAAAGCCTTTAAAAACCTAATCAAATAAACTTGATATAAGCTCATTGAATGATAAAATGTGACTACTGAATCCACAGAATTAGAGAGAGAAAAAAAAAGGAGAGAGGAGAGAGAGAAGGAGAGAGGAGAGAGAGAAGGAGAGAGGAGAGGAAAGAGAGAGGAGAAAGGAGAGAGAGAGGGGACAAGAGAGAGAGAAGAGAGGAGAGAGAGGAGGGAGGAGAGAGACACAGAGACAGATAGAGACAGAGACAGAGAGAAATGTAGGGTGAGAAAGAAAAGGGCCCTAGAGATTCCTAAGCTATATTTTCAAAATAAAGAAACCAAGGTCAGATATCTTATACAAATTTAGCCCCTGAAGTGTATAAACACTTAGCTAGCAGGACAGTCTCTGAAAATGACAAACTCTAGCTTACATCTATAATACTTGATGAAAACAGCAAAATACTTTGAATTTTAGAAGAGAGATAATCAATGAATTTTTTGATTTCTCTAAGTATTATAAACCACCAATTTAGTTGAGGCAAAGGCTTGTTAATAAAATAAGTACTATTTCCAAACATTGAATTTTGGCATCTTTGAATACAGTATTCTTAAAACAAAAAACAAGCAAAAAACAAAAGCTATGAGATTTTATGCAAAAGCTAGTAATAAAGGTATCTAAAGCTGTCGGGAGCAAATTTCCAAGCCCAAGTAATTTCTTCCTATTTGTGCAAAATCCATGTGACAATGTAAAATTACATCTTTCATTCAGAAATAATCTTATCATTTGAAAATAAAAGTATGTTATGGTTAAGAAAAAAAATAAAAAAACAACATTTAAAAACAAAACCAGAACTAGTTCAGGCTTTTAATTTAAATTTTCAAGTGTTTTAAAATTAGATGAGGGCTGGGGATATAGCTCAGTCGCACAAGTGCCTGTCTGACAAGTGCAAGGCCCTGAGTTTGAATCCTGGTAATAAAAAATATATATAAAATTAGATGAAATTTTCTCAGTTATCTCCAGGTCCACAGTATGGAGAGCAGGAGGAATCAGCTATCACACTCAGCATTCTCCACAAGCCATTCTGTCCTCCTGTCCCTTTCTCTGTCTCCTTTGAGCTCTTCCCCTTTATTTCATAAGCTGATTTCTTTCTATGAATTTCCTTTTTCTCTTTTACTTATTTCCAATCTTTTCCCTCTTTTCATATAAGTGACTGTAACTAAAATATGAGCATCGCTTATTGGCTTGCTGGCTTTGTGTGCGTGCATGTGTGTGGTGGTGGACACACACTTAGAGCCTCTGCACATGTGGTAGGCAGGTGCTCCGTCACTGGACTATACCCTGAGCCTTTTGATGGCTTTTAAGCTGAAGTACTGTGCTTTTTGTCTTAAGAAGAACTTAAATATGTTTTCTTATTTTTTTAAGTTTTGACTTGTGTGTACCTAAAAATTAATTTTTACTGAGTCTCTTTTGAAAGATTTCAATTTGCATGCCTTCTTCAAAGAATGTTTATCTTCAGCACCAAATTTCCATAGAATCTGTACATACTTTTGGTTTGCTGAGTGTTTTATTGCTTGCCATTTTCCATTTGAGAGCATACTAGAGGTGGCAAAATGGAAACAGGCATCTTCCTGGTATCCATCTGCACATAAGCTATACTACTGCTTAGGCTAAAGTCAAATTTGAGACGAGAAACTGAAATGAGTAAAATAGAGAATAAAATGATATTTGTTCACCCAGTATAAAACTATATAAAGTGAAACAAAAGTCTAAGCCTAAATTATATGATTATCCTAGATTCAACAAAATATTAAATTCTATTATAAATATTTGGAAAGTAACAAAAGCCTCCAATGGGTTGCTATTTAAATCTATTCCTAAAATGTACTTTCCATCACAGTCACAAGTAAAAGTCCCTTTCTAGTATTAGGAATGTGGTTTCTTAATGTCTGTTCTCTGGGTTCAATCAATTATCTTTGTTTTAGTAGTATGGTGGTTAACATTTGAATGAAAACAGCTTTATTTTGTCTACAGTTAAGATCAACAGAAGAGTTCTATGATGTGAGATATCCTTATGCTCTTGGTTCAAGGGAATGTTTGAATTTCTACAACAAATGTCTATTGTTTTCTTGTGGAATGTTATTGACAGATTCTTACACATGCCTTAGATTCCTATAAAAATTGCTTGCAAGCAAACTGCTTTGTAACAATACAGCATTGTCATATCAATATAACAAAAACAGCAAGTTTGGCTAACCTTTAATCTCAGGTGGTGACATGAGTTATACTTTCATGTTCCGTAAGAATATTTAACATATGGCTAAATATTTTGTGGCACTCCGCAAAGTTTGCTTTCTCCCCCATCCCTATCACAATAATTGTGTACGCTGATACACAATTACTAAAACACACATTTCCCTCTAGGCCTGCTGAGTCTTTGGGGAGCTAGGTTCTTTCAACATGGCAATACTGGAACACCTCCTGGAATCTTATAAGACATGCCTGGGGGGTAACCAGAGTCAGGTGCTTCTTAAAAGCTCCCTAAGTCACTCTCATAGGTAATTAGGTTTGAGAAACACTAGGATGGTAGCATGTGAAAGAAAATCGGCATCATGATCATGGGAGACAAGTAGCAAAACAATCATAAAAGCAAACGTCATACTCAGAAGTCATGTGCATGAGTGGTAGTCAAGAATAATAACTGGACATCCCAAGACAGCACTCACTATGGGACCCTACAGAACAATCAGTGTCTATTTATCTACCCAGTAACTCACAGGACCTTTAAGGAGGGAATGTGTTACTACTGCCTTGAACTGTTCCAAATTTCTTAAACATAGAAAACACAAAAGCATTGCACATAGAAAAGGAACAAAGCTGAGTACTTTCCAAAAGTGGATCCTAAGAGCACTGTGACATCTCCCTGGTGCTTTGGGGGGAATTTTAAGAAAACTGGCTGAACTGGTCAAGGAAGCTCTAGACACACCACACCACCACTGGTGGCACCAAACCTAAGCCAGGTGGGAAAGACTAAAAACATCTGAGTATCTTTCAGGCGTTCATACCTTCTACTTTCTGTGGTCATGTGGCTGTGAAAACCACAGGTTTCTTCCTCTCCATGAGAGGACCCTGGCTAAGAGACTATGAAGAGCAAGAAAGTCTCAAGCATGCCTTTCACAGTTTTGTTAAGGGGGGTCTCTTTAGCAGACAGAACAGTAGTTTCCAGATCTAGGAATGGTATGGGATTTCTAGAACACACCACACACTCCATCACCTACATTTTCTTTGAATCTGGCCTAGCCTACCATTAAATTAAAATAGTTCATCAGATTTGATAACTAAAATGGAAAGAACAGAAGAAAAATAGGAAAGAGGATCAAGCTTCTTTGCAGAAACCTAAAACTCAGTTTTGCTCCTTTGACATTTAGTCACAGGAAATTCAGAATACAGTATTCCCAGTCCGATTTCCAGGGCAGAACAAGAGGTGCTTCCTGTGCCTGTTTTCTTACTTCTCTACCACCACTTCAAAAGAGGCTGGCAGAGGTTCTGGAGACAAAGGGAAGTTTTTCACTTTGGGTTCTTTGAGTCTTCAATGATTAATAAAAATTTTAGACCTTTTCAAAGTATATAGATTTTTCCCAAGTTTTTTGTTGTTAGTTGATTGCTTTTTTGTATTTTTGGTACAAAGCTTTGAGCTTTTTGCTTTATGTTTGAGAACTCTCTTATGTAATCTCAACTTCTATTTTCCTTGTATTAGTTAGGGAGCTTTGAATTACTGCAAAGTCTATTTCAGTATTTTTATACTCACTGTTGCAATGTTTCAAAGCCTTGTTCTTTATAGAGCAGTTCTTGCTTCATCTGTGAAAGTTCTCTCTTCAGCTTTTTAACCTTTTATGAGAAATCAACATAAATATTGTTTGTAAAAATAGCAACATCGCATATTATTTTAAAGGATAATATACATTATT
>NDGN011322187.1:0-21392 GCA_002564285.1 Tympanoctomys barrerae
CTCTCTCTCTCTCTCTCTCTCTCTCTCTCTCTCTCTCTCTCTCCCTCTCTCTCTTTCCTTCCTCTCTCAGCCCAGGCTGGCCTTGAGCTCACTTTGTAGCTCAGGCTGGTTTCGAACTCGCGATGATCCTTCCTAAATCTCCGGTACTGGGATTACAGCCGTGCATCCCTTTGTCTCTCACAGCCCCGCCCCACGCGCGTAGCCCCACCCACAAGCACAAAGCCCGCCCAGTGCCTGGCAGCGGGTCCGCGCGCACCAGCCAGTGGGCCGGCCGAGGCATCCTGGCGGCTGCGGAGCCGTCCGGTCGCCTGGAAAGGGCTGACAGCCTTCGCAGCCCTGGTCGGATGGAGCAAGTCCCCGGCCAGCTGGCGCGGGGATGGGCCCGAGCCAGGTAATTATTGCCTGGTGCAGAGGTCGAAAGCCGCAGCGCGGCGGATGCACTAATGAAACACAAATGGGACATCTGTGTTCAGGAGTTCAGCAAAGCACGGCAGCCCGACTTTGCCAAGAGTTTGTACACTGCGCGCTGAAGGCGAGGGACTCTCAGGCGAGGGAGCCCCAAACTCCCCAGAAACCCTTCCCCTGCTCCCCGCGGCCCTGGGCAGGCGGGACTTTCCTTGGTTCCCAGGAAGCGGCCTGTCCCGGGGCACAGAGAGGTGCCTTGCCCGCAGTCTGGGCTCTCCACTGGCCTGAAGAGATGCGGTGGGGGTGTTGGGCCCCAGGTTCCCCATCTGGCCCGCCTCGCTCTGAGCACTGAGTTCTGAGCTGAGATCTGAGCACACCGCCTTTGCTGACTCTAGCTGCCTCAGCTCTGGGAGTGAAGCCAGAGTGGGTCAGGGGGAGGGCGGAGCCTCTCAGTCCAGGAACTCCACTTAGGCCAGACTTCCTCGCTCTAACTAGGTACTTCCCTCCTGCCCCTGGGCCTCACTTCCGGCCCTCACTCACCTTGGGGACCAGAACCTGAGCAGGGATGGATGCTTCTGGGGGCAGGCCTTGACGGGGAAGTATCCATCTCAGTGGGGACTGAGTGTCCCTTTGTGATGGGGTCACAGAATGGAGGAGGAGCAAGGTCCCTCCTGGGAGGTTGTAATCCTGGACAGAGAGGACATCCTAGGCATTTTCCAGGCCCAGGACTTTGCCAGGCTGAGAGTGACCGCAGGCCTGGGGTGACAGGCAACAGATCTACAGCCCTTGCTACCACTCCTCTCTAGGTAGATGGAATCTGGGACGAGCGGCGGAGCACCAAGGTCAGGACTGTGCATCTGTCCTAGGCAAAGTTTTACCAACTCTGCCGCTATTTCCTCAGCTAGGAAATGCTAAGACTGCTTTGCAAGTGAGGGAGGAGCTTGTGAGTGACCAGCATGAAGGACACGGGCTGCTGGCACCAGTCTGCTCCTCCTCCCTCTGCACGACTGATTTGGATTGGCCCAGGAGCCACGCATCCACCTGGCTGAGCCTCCAGAGAAGAGCACGTCAGGTTGTGGTCCCCCTTGACCTTGGGGCTGGTGGTCCACACCCCGGCCTGAGCTCAGCCCAGGGCAGGTGGGGGCGGGGAGCCTTCAACATTTCTGACTTCCTCTGACTTTTCTGTTACTTGCAGCCCAAGGTGTCCTGGCTTAGTGTGGGCCTGAGGAATGACTTTGTGCTTCCACGGGGCACTGAGTCTGTCTGAAGGAAACACCACATAGGTCACAAACAAGTTCCATGGGTGCTGTTGCTTTGTGTCCTCACAAAGCTCTGATGCGGAGCCATAGATGCGTCCCAGATGAAAGCCACTTGGGGATGACAGAGCCAAGGCTAAAGCTCAGGGGGGTGTTGCAGGTGGTGGAGGACAGCTCCAGGCTGTCCTGTGGCCTTAGGACTGGGAGGGGCATGGAAGCTTGATTGGAGCAAGAGAAAGTCGCATGTGACCGCAGTGGGCTCAGCACAGGCTGGCGCTGCTGGGTGGGTAGCAGAATAGTTATAAAGGCGGTGGCGGCAGCAACTGCTGCACTACACCTGAACTGACTCTCTCTCCAAAGCATCCCAGAGGGTGGTTCCCTGCTTTTCACTCTCAGATGAGGAAACTGAGGCACAGAAGAGTGAGTGGGGACATCGGAGTTGCAATTTGGTTTTGTCCTATATTTTAATCTTTGGGCTGAACTAAACATGATGACCCCTTACCAGAAGGAAACCAGGAGGGTCAGAGGACAGATCTCTTGTCCAGCCCGGGAGTAAGGGGGCCGTAGCTGCCCCATTGCTGAGCTGGCTCCTCCTCCAGGGCTGGCGGAAGATGGGGTCTCAGGTCCAGCACCCACAGCTTGTATGGGCCGGCACCACAGGTGTTTGCTGAGTGAAAACGTGGGTGAGTGAATTTGGAGTTCAACCCTTTTGGCAGTGATTTTTGCCAGGGTCTTTATGAGGTCTGATCAAAGTGTGGCCACTGCTGCTGCCTGCCGCTGTCCTATGGCATGTGCATAAAATGTCACAGTGCAGCCTGGTGCACCTCATTCATCAGATCTGACACTGTGTGACATCTGGCTCTTCCTCAAAGGTAAAATGACAGGGAAACATTTTGAATCAACTGAGGCAGGCAGGACTGTACAACTTGGCGTGCAGGAAAGAGGACTTCCGGATGTGAATGAGGACTTCCGGATGTGAATGAGGACTTCCGGAGCTGCTGCAGGCGGTGGTGAGAATGGTGGGACCAACGTGTTCAAGGTGAGGGGAGTATTTTGAGGAGGATTAACTGCAGTGTGCCTTTTACTGTAACAAGTTTTAAAAATTAACAAATGTTCACCATATTATTTTGCCACATGGTCCAGCAGTGTGGTGTTATCCCACCAGCCTTGCCCTCTGGCCGAGAGGATGTGGGCCGGATGGACAGTGATCCATGGGGTCGCCTGGACCCCGGGCCCCTGCCCCTGGCTCAACTCGCAGGACCGACGGCGAAGGTTCTGTGGGGCTTGACTTTCTATTAGCCACAACGAACTTTGCTCAAAAACGCTCTGTCGGCAGAAAGAGGAGCAGCGCGAAGGCTTCCGCGCGCTATTTCAGGATGGCTGGCCCTGAGCATTTATCACTTACTGATGCATATAATTTGCCTGATGACTCAGTTTCATATATTTTAGTTTCCAAAGATAAACAGTTTTTGCATATTTCCCACAAATGGGGGTTATATTTAATAATCTCTGGGTAGAGGGCTGCAGGCAGGGGAGAGGAAGGTAGAGGGACGGAGAGAGCTCCACCCGGGAAGTGGGGCCCGGTGCCTGAGGTCTGGGCGCGCGCTTGGGTTTTGGGCAGGCGGGGGCTTCAGCCTGTCGCAACTTGGGCAAGAGGTGCTGACGGGTGGCCCGGCGCGGGCTCACACAGGGAGCAGCACACAGCGCCAGCGCGGACTTTGGTGCCTGCTTCAGGTCTAAGTGGGTTGGGCAGAGGGGCCTCAGCCTGGCTCGCCCGGCACCCACACATTCCAGGCCCAGCCCTGCGCAGCCTCAGATCAGCTCTGGTCACAAGTGGGTTGTGCCAGGGGCAGAGACACAGAACCTCGCAGCAGCGCCCGAGGAGCACGTGCACAAGCCCAAGGAGACGGCGTATCAAAAGCGTGGGCAGATGTGGGCGCGGGTTTATGACTTCGGACCGAGTTTGTCTTTGTGAGCCTCTGCGGTCGCACTGACCTTGCAGGGTTCTCCGTGGCTGAGAGAATACAGTCCCTGAGAAGATACACGGCACACGGTGTGTGTTGGTGGACACTTTCCCCCAGTAGGTGGTAGGTGTTGAGGGTGATTAAAAATAGGGGCTACAGATTTCTAGCCTGAGTGCCACTCTCAGGCGAGCGGGTGGCACCGCCCAGAGGAACTTCTGATTGGTCGTGGCACCTGTGGGAAGCAGGGCGTGGCCAGAGACACAACCCAGCTCAGATGGCTCAAGCAGATTCGTGCCCCTGACTAGACCAACCTACCTTGCACCAGAAAGCAGCGCTGTGGGGCTTGGCCTTGGGCTCTCCCTCTGCAAGCATTCTGTGTTCCCTTTCAGCCCAAAGGGCGAGCTTGGAAGGTAATATCATCCAGCCATGGCCTGGCTTGGGTCACGTGCGAATCCTTGGACTGGCACTCATTGCAAAATGGCCATGAATGCAAAATTAGGACTCAGATGAAGAGTGGGGAACACCCCCCCCCCCTTCTGCCTGCTGCCATTGAACCTGCCAGGGGACCAGCACTGGCCAAGTGTCCTATCTTCTGTCTGCCTCTGGGGGGCGATGTCTTCAATATGGGCTGCTCTTTTCTCCTGGTCCCAAACACGGAAGACACCTGGAACAGCACCCCAGCTAACCAGAAGTTGGCGTGACATTCCTGCAAGAGTCATGCTTGCTGCTGGGAGCCACCGAAGCTCAGGAGGAGGAGAAGGAAGGGCCGGGCATGGCAGTGGCTTCGGCTAGGTGCTTGCTGAGTGTCTGACTGCTTGAACACAAGCTGCCTTTCCTAGGAAGCAAACTGAGGCCCCAAGAAGAAAGAAAGGCAACTCTTCCATTCATGGCCATCCAGCTGTTGAGGAGAGGCCAGAGGCTGAGACAGTAGATAGTAGAGAGAGAGAGAGAGAGAGAGAGAGGTGGGTGGGGCCAGCACCCATTTTCGACCTCTCCCTCCCCTGCACACCCTGGGCCAGCGGGCCCTCAGCTGCCTCAGTCCACCCTCTGCTCCAGCCTCTCTGGGACTCTTTCTTCTTGGGTGTGAGTGCTGGGAAGGCACAAGGGACGCCCTGCTGTGGTGCACACGTGTGGGGCTGTGGCGGACTGGGCCTGGCAGCCTCCTGAGCTCACGTCATCTCTAGAGCCCCCATGTGTGTTCCCTGGCTGGAGCCCACAGTGTGAGGGGGAGGAGAACCCCGAGGTTCAAGTGTGCCCACAGCGTTGAGACTGGACAAGGGGGTCCATGGCTGTGGAGCCCAACAGGAAGGCAACGGGAGCCTCAGTTTCCTCACTCGGGAGTAGGGGTAAAGGTGTGCATCCCCTGGCGAGAGGGGCAGGGGCGTAGGGGGCCACACAAGGCTGCCTCTCACCACTACTTGGTGCCCTTGGCAGTTCCTCAACAAGGTGACTATAGTCACATTGTCACCTGCCTTTGTAGTATTTTAACCTACAAGGCTGGGCCTCGTTGCTTTCCCCCATCCAGTGCTGTCCCAGGAGGTACTGGCCTGGCCTTTGTGTGTGAAACTAGGGCTGGGTCTGGAGTGAGGGAGAGATTCGGGGGCTGCTGCCCTCTGTGGTGGCTGCCACTTGGTGCTGGCCCTTGGCAGCTGCCAGGTGCATCGGGCACTTTTCTTGCTTGGTCCTTGCTGATGTGGAAAAAGATGACCTCATCTACATTCGGGCTCTGTTTCTTTCCTTTTTGGAGGCAGGGTCCCACTATGGAGCGCAGGCTGGCCCTCCTGCTGTTCCTTTTGCAGTGGTCGTAGGTACAGTGTTTTCTGCGAGTTCGCTTGCTGTTTTCTTAGAGTTCTTTCCCGGCTTAGGAACTTTTTCTCCTTTTTGTGTGCAGGACTTCTCTTCAGCTCTGTCGATGGTGCCTGGCAGTCCCTGGCCACCCCTCTGTACCTGCGATTGAGACATTAATACATGGAGGAGCCACTGCTCAGGCTGAGGGGGGCAGCCTTGTGGACTACACTTTTCATTAGTGAGTGATTTGGTGGCGAACTGGCTGCTATTTTTGGGAGCCACCACATGTTACTGTCTGAATTCTTTCTTTGTTTTTTCAGACAGGGTATGACTATGTTAGTTCAGGCTGGCCTTGAACTCATGGAGATCCTCCTGCCTCAGCCTCCCTGGTACTAGGCCTAGAGGTGTGTACCACTGGGACCAGCTATAACCTCATTTCTGCTGGACCGTTTTTGCCAGGGTGAGTCTCCAAATCTCTTACTGGTAATGCAGGGGTGCATGGGTAAGCCTGGCTACAGAGGTCCTCTGATTGTTGCTTGCTTTATTTTCGTCTTTGAGACAGCTGGCCTCTAACTCACCATCCTCCTGCCTCATCCTCTGGCTGCTAAGGTTCTGTACCGCAGGAGAGAAGGGGCTGGGGGCTCCCTCGGTCCTCTGTGCAGACTTCCCTTTAGCTCCCTGCTTTTAGTAGGGTCCCGCCTGTGCTCGGAGATGTTGAATGCGCAACGGATCTCCTTTTCACCACGGAGTGAACATCGTCTCTGCCTTCAATTGGAATGCACAAGAGCACGGTGCTGGGAAGAAGCCTGGCGGTGGAGCGCTGGCTCCTGCGTCCTGTGTCCTGTTTCTGGCTTCTTGTTTCCTGTACACTGGCCCATTGCAGTCTTGGCCCGTCTCCATCTAGGCCCTTCTGGACCCGGGCACTGGCTGGTCCCTTTTCCTGCCCTTGTCCCACCCTGAGGAACTCTAACTCACTTCTCAAGCGTTGTGCCATGGCTGTGGAATTTGAGTTCCACTGATGAATGGCCCCATCCCAGCATCCTTGTTCCAAGGCTCCCTTGCGGAGCAGACTGATTTCAAGGTCGGTCACCTGCTTGGCCGGCCTGTTTCAGCCTGGGCTGGACAGAGAGCTTCTGGTGCCGCAGCACGCCAATATCAGCCTTCCGGGCTCTGGTTCTCTTGACCACAGTTTCATCACGGAAGCCTAAAGCTGTGACCTGGGCGCTCGCTGGTCAAGACGTCTTAGTTCAACGGCAGCTCCGTCATCTGTGGGTGACTTGCCCTTGCTGTGTTGGCCTCCGCAGGGCTTGCTTTTCCTCCGTGCTCTGTAATTGAGCAAGGCAGTGTTGCGGGCTGATGACTCCTAATGGAGTTTTTCTAGAACACTATACACAAGTAGTTTTGGATGTTTATAAAGCTATCTGTTTAAGATAAAACTCTTGTGTTGTTTACATTTTCTGTTTCATTTGTTGGGTTCTTTCCTTCAGGGACCTGGATTTCTTTCTTTATTTTAATTTATTTATTTTTTGTTTTTCCCCCCTTCTTGGGGGTGGCATTAGGGATTGAACCAGGGTCCTTTGCCCTGAGCTACGTCTCTAGCCATTCTCCCTTTTGATTTTGAGACAGGGCTTTGGAAAGTTGTTAAGTTGCCCATGCTATGCTTGAACTTGTGATTCTCCTGCCTCTGGCCCCTAGAATGCTGGGATTACAGGTGTGCACCACCATGCCTGGCTTCTTTTCCTGTGTGTCACCTCTTTTGGTTGGAAGAATGTCTTCTAGCCCTCACTTGTAAGCTGATTATCGTGCTTGAGGGCTTGCTTTGGCTCTAGTTTGTCCCCTTAGGTATGCACAGCCTCCCTTTGCACTTGTCCTAGTGTTTTACCATCTTGTCTTTGTGTTCTTGCTTTATTGTTACCATTCTTATTCGCTATTCCATACAAAGGACTTTTCCTCTCCTGCCTGAGTTCTTTCCTTTCACCCCATCTCTGTCCTCCTTGAGTCTCACCTGCTGTTTTCAGGCCCTGCCCTTGGGCTGGCATTGCCTGGGGTCCTCTGCTCTGCTGGGAGGTGTTGGGGCCACACCTGTGATGTGTGGGTGACTTCCTGGCCCCTTTCCCACAGAACTTGGGGTCAATTTGCTCCCATTCTTCAGGAATGTGAAATTTGATCCACTTTCTTGTAACTGGGAACAGCCAGGGTGTGTGTGGAGGCAGCTCAGCGGGAGGAGGGCTCTGTCAGGCTGCAGACCCCTTACTTCATTTGTCCTCTGCCCGAGTTTTGCTGTCGCTGCGGCTTCAGATGATCCCCCAGTTTGGTGTCATTCTGAGAACTCCCTAGTGGAGACTTGTGTAGTTCCCTCAGACCCTTTCTGATGGGTCGCTGGGGTTCTGGAGTGCGACAGGGACAGGTAGAGGGGCCAGGGCTGGGTGGTCAGAGGCTCGGCCCTGGGTAACATATTGGGAGCCGGCACAGCTCTGCCGTTAGGTGCGTTAGGACCAGCTGTGCTGGCTCCCCATGCCCTGCTGGGCCCTCCTGAGGACAAGCTGCCTGCGTGCTCAGTGCTGGGCACAGGCGGGCAGCGAGGAGGGGCATCTTCCAGGATGCTTGGAGTGGCCGAGTCCCGCGGCCTTGCTCCTCCAGGGTGCTGGCTGGCCACTCCACTGTGCTCTCGGACTTCTCAGGGCACATCTCCTGTCCTCCCTGTGGGGACCCTCCCGGGAAGCCCTAGGTCTCTGTGAGCTGCAGGGCTCCAAGGCCCCAAGGGGGTTGCAGAGAAAGGCCCTACAGGCCACTTCTTCCACCATTTCTTGGTCCATGGGGAGAAGAGGAGAGGAGAGGAGAGCTGTGTTACAAACCCCACTGCTCAGAGTTGGTAGGCTGGGGCTGGAGGCTACATACCCCTTACTCCTCTGGCAGACCCTGGGCTTAGGCCCTCCTTCTGGGAGACCCTCCAGGGAATGGGCCCCGCTCCCTGCCCTCCCCTTCGGAGCACTTAGGACTTGGTGCTGTAACTGTGCAGCTACACTCCACCCTTCTCTTGTACCCCCATCTCATCTCCCCAGGGGTCTGACATACAATAGATGCTCAGGAAACTCCTGCCAATGGGTGAGTGAGTCCACAGAGACGAAGGGGTTTGTGTCTTCACCGTCCTCTCTCCATCCCCTCAGCCAGAGACCTCAGGCACAGGGGCGCACCTTAAGGGAGCCAGCCACCAGAAGGCTAATCAGATTCCTTCATAATCACACAGTTAAGTAAAATTTATGTCGGGTGGAATTAGCCGGGCTCCCTGAGGGCAGCATAAAGCACAGCGCTGTTCTGCTGCAAAATCAGGTCCCACGTAGAAAAAGAGTTTGTCATTCTTCTGTGGCGACGGTGGAGAAGAGCTCCTGGAGGCGCGAGGACGCTTTACTTACTGATCCACAGATGACGGATGGAAGATCCCCGCTTTGTCTGGAAGGGAAAACTCGAACAGCTTGCCTGCACCTCTCCACTCGGACACTAAATCAACATGGCTCTATTAGTGGCCTTGGGATGCCAGCTGAGCTGTCTCTGAGCCTGTCACCGTGATGTCTTCATCTGTAACCAGAGCAGACGTGAGCTCCTGGCAGCTTCAGGAGGTGACAACAAATCCAATTAGCTCCTCTCCACGGCGCCGCAGGACTACTGTGAAACGGCCTGCTGGGGAGGCCGGCTGGTACCCCACGCAGCAGGACACAGCTTGGTTCTGGGAAGGAGAGAGAAGGAGAGAGAGAGAGAGAGAGAGAGAGAGAGAGAGAGAGAGAGAGAGAGAAGAGAGAGGAGAGAGAGAGACAAAGGGACCAGGCTTAATTGTTGGAGTGACTTTCTGTACTGCGCCAGATTGGCCTGTGACAGGCCGGCCCCTCTGGCTCTTGGGCACCAGTGTGGCCACCAGGAGCACAGCTGATCCCTGGTCTTTTCTTTGAAACCTTGCTTGACTTCAATGGTGCTTATCTCAGGAGACAATTCAATGTCCTTGTCCTATCCTCCTCTGCCCACTTCCTGGGCTCCCTGTTAATCCCAGACTCCATGCCCAGCCCAGAAAAAATCTGCCCAAGAGTGCTGGCTGCACCTGATTTGGTGTTTCTTGAGTTCCAGGTGACTGGGGCACCGAAGGACAGAGGCTCCCTCTGGGAGCAGAGGTGGCATTGGTGAGGGCATGTGGGGCAGCAAGAGGCACAGGATGAAAGGCGACAGCTTCTGGCATCCCGGGGGAGAGGGGTGCTGCACAGATGCCATGACACGGGTGCTGCGGTGAGTTTAGATCCTGGGAGGGTGGTGCCCTGGCATGGGGGGGGGGAGGACAAGAAACCCAAGACTGTTCAGGAGCCTGATGGCTGGACAGGGAGGGTGGGGGTGCCAGTGTGCGGGATGGGAGGAGAGGGGCGGAGGTGGGCAGGAGGAGGCAGAGGGAGAAGGGGTCCGGTGAAGATAGGGCTCTGGTGTGCCCCAGGGTAGGTGGGGGAGTGCTGGGGTAGGGGTGGGGAGCAGGCAGGCCTATGGTAGCTGCCTGGGGACCTTACTCTAGGGCCGGTAACTGAGAGCGCGGACTTGGGAGCCTCCCTCCCCTTCCTGCAGTTCCTGGCCCTTTTGCTTGGGTCCCACTGCTTCTTTGGGGAGCACGGAGAGGGGGAGGGAGACACAGGCTCGAGCAACGCTGGTGGCCCTGCAATCACATGGAGAGGGCTGGAGCCACGTTGCGGAGGCTTCTGCACGCTCCTCCCCAGAGCCAGGGGGCGGGAATCTGCGACTCCTGCCAGCCAAGCCAGTGGGCCCAGAGTCGCGGCCAACGGTTGGCAGTGTAGGGGCCTTTGCTGCCAGCTCGCCGGCGGGGCTGCCGCTTCCTGCCACAAGCTGGTACCATGTACCTGTAGGGGCTGGCAGCGTCGGGGCCCTGGGGGTGAGCGATGGCAGGGGAGAGGCGCGGGGAGGGGGAGCAGGAAGCGGCCTCGCGGTCCTTCTGGCCTAAGCAGGTTGCCGGGAACGTGCACCAGCCCCGTCCAACTCATTCCAGATTAATTGGGCAGGATATGGAGGCATCTGGCTGCGGCACAGAGCAAGCGGAGATTCAGCGGGCGCCGCGTCACCGGCCGGCGTTTGGAAGCCGCCCCAGTGCTGCCAGGCACAATTATTTTCAGCAATGTCTTTCTGCCGTGGAAACTTACGACTGTGGACTTTGGCATGAGAGCCGATCTGCGAGGGCACAAATTGACTCGATCCTTGATGCGAGGTGTTGCCTGGGCCCAGTAGAGGGGGCAGGAGGACCCCTGCCCTCAGCCATACGGCGTGTGCGTGCGTGCGTGCGTGCGTGTGTGCGTGGTAGCTGAGGCTGGAGTACGCACGGCCAGCTCACAAAGGTCCTATAGACCACTGCAGGGCATAGGTGTGACAGTGAGGGGCCACAATCATCTGTATCTGAATCCTTCCAAAGGGCCTTGTCCAGCTAGGCCTCCTGGCACATGCCTGTGATCCCAGAACTCAGGAGGCTGAGGCAGGAAGGCTTCTGCAAGTTGAAGGCCAAACCTGGGCTACATAGTGAGTTCCAGGCTAGCCTCAATTACACAGTGAGTCACTGTCTCAATACACACACACACACACACACACACACACACACACAGCCTTCTCTGGGCCCTGGAGACTGTAGGCTCATGTGGCCCATAGTGCCATACCTACCTCTGTGTGTGATCCAAGATGAATCAGAAGATTCCGGTTTTACTCACTGCTCCCATGAGACCTGGTGTCCCTGGGAAATCCATGTTTTTCATTGATTCTCCAACACCCAGCAGTGTAGATGCACCTAGACATCAGGCTTCCTGTGAACCAGCCACCACTGATGGGCAAAATGTGACAGGTCATCCACCACTGTATGGGGCAGCAACTGAGGACAGGGGGACCTGGACCAAAGAAACTCCACGGGACAGAAGTGTAGTGGTCCAGGCAGGCGTGGTGGTGCCTGCCCGCAATCCTAGTGTTCTGGGAGGCTGAGACAGGAGAATCACAAGTTCAACCCCAGCCTACTTAGCTACTTAGAAAGACCCTGTTTCGAAATAAAAACTTTCTTAAAGGGCTGGGAATGAAGGCCAACGTGAAGGGCCCTGGGTTCAGTCCCTAGTGCTGGAAACAAATTCAGCAGTGTAGGTTGGAGATAGGGGGTCTTGAACCTACTGGGACGCGAGAAGGGCCAGGAAGAGACACAGAGGAGTGGTGCACAGCTGGGTGGTGGCAGCTGGCACAGACAGGAGGGGCTTGTAGCAGGAGCGGGGTCCAGGTACAGAGCGGCCCCAGGAGGGCAGGGTGTGGGCCCTGAGGATGGCGCTGGGAAGCTCAGGGGACACTAACATGCTGCCACTTAGAATGGCAACTGCAGCTATGGCTGCAAAGGTGGCTGGAGTGCGGGCCTGAGACCGGCCTGAGGGAGGCGGGATGGGGTGGGGGAGGCTCTCCAGGGACCCTCCTTTCCCAGGCTCCAATTCCTGGCTGCCTGCCTCCTGGACTGCAGGGAGCACACATTCATGGGCCCCGGGAAAAGGCTCCCAGATGGCTGCCAGGTAAGGGGATGATGAGAATGCGTCCCCAGCCTCCATGTCGTGTCCTGAGGAGTGGCAGAAGGATCTAGAAGGCAGCAGGGGCCATGGGCTCCAAGATGGAAGGCACAGCCTGCCCATCGCAGAAGCTGTGGGCGAGAAGGACTCAGCTGTGAGCACAGGGTTGGAAGGTGCAGGCTGGAGACGCCAAGATGCTTCCTGCCCTTGACTGTGGCGGTGGAGTCCTGGGGGGAGGGGAGGGACAGAAGAAGCCACGAAGCTGCAGCAGGTGGGACCACAGTAGCGACTGTTCCCTGGGTGGAAGGCTTGGCACTTGGGTTCCTGGTGTACCCCACGGCAGCATGGCATCCGATGCAGAGAAGGTACCCTGCCAGCACCACTTCAGTTGGTGAATAGCTGACCATACCCAAAGCCACTTGTGTGAGTAATGATAGTTTTGAGTCTAAACCACTGCCACCACCATTCGGCAGTGAAGGCCACAGCTTGACTTCCAGACAGAAGGGCTGCAGCAAAGAAGAAAGCAAAACGGGCAAGGATTTACAAAGAAAGGCCAAGCACAGAGCCAATGCTGACGGTGGCTCCTGCCCCCTGCTAATGCAGGTCTTCTCCCTGGTTCCCCTTTGTAATGGTTGATGCATAGTGTCAACTTGAGGACTTCAGAAGCTTAACTCAGTGGCTTAGCAGTTCCACATCCAGGGGTGCAGAGGACATGCCCTAGGGCAGCTACTCACCCTCTAGGATGTCTGAATGGTTGACTCTCGGGTCAACTTGAGAAGCTTAGAAGTTTAAGTAACTCAGCAGGGGTTACTTAAACTTCGGTCCAGCTCAGCCCCTCCTCGTGACCTACCTACCCCTCGTGGCACCAGATCTCATGCTATGACTGTGAGCCCATCCGTTGCCCTCACCACCATCACACACACACACACACACACACACACACACACACGCATACACTCTCATGTGGAAATGCTGGCTGCTCACTTTGCAAACATCCTGAAGCTGTACAAGAGGAGGACCGGGAGATGGTGTGGGTGCTACACCTGCCCTGGGGGAAGTAGCCAGGTTACAACAGAAGCAGGGAGGACAGGCTTGCTTCCCCTTTCTGATCTTGCTGCCTTCTGCCGCCTTAAGCTGTTGCCCCTGAGCCAAGCCACCCTGACTTGGGGCCAACTGATTATGGACTGAAACCCTCACAAACCTTGAGCTAAATAAACCTTTCCTTCTGTACCTTTGAGTGGGTATTTTGCCCCAGCAAGAAAAGTAACTAAGACACCCTTTATTCCCTCTACTGCGTTCCCATTTATAAGGGGCTCCTTTTTTTGGAAGTGATTCTATGTGTGTCGCGTCTCAGGTGTACATGCTGGGCCAGTCGCCCACTTTTCTTTCTCTACTAGAGATGCAGCATTACCTTCGGTCCAGCTCAGCCCCTCCTCGTGACCTACCTACCCCTCATGGCACCAGATCTCATGCTATGACTGTGAGCCCATCTGTTGCCCTCACCACCATCACACACACACACACACGCATACACTCTCGTGTGGAAATGCTGCATAGCACAATGGTAAGGGGAGTAAGCTGGGCTCTGAAAGACAGATGCTCCGTGATCTCATTCAGATGTAGAATCGTAAGAATTCAGTCTTGCCAGACATGGTGCTGCCTGCCTCTAATCCCAGCTGCTCAAGAGGCTGAGGCAGGAGGGCTGCCAGTTTGAGCCCAGGCTGGGAAACCTTATGAGACCTTATCTCAAACTAAAAAAGGGATGTAGGTCAGTGACAGAGTGTTTGCCTAGCATGTGCAAGGCCCTGTATTTGAGTTCTAGAAAAGCACGTGTATACACACACACACACACACACACACACACACACACACAGTTGGTCTAAGAAACAGCAGAATGGTGAATACTGGAGGTTGGGTAGGGAAGCAGGAAGGAAGGAGGGAGAAAGCTGATGAAAGGGCACAAGGTTACAACGCGATGGGGGATAGGTGGATAGGTTCTGGTATTCTACTGCAAAGTAAAGTGACCACAGAATAATTACTATATATTTCAAAATAGTTAAAAGAGGATTCTGAATGTTTTCACTACAAAGAAATAACTTGTTGAGGTGATGGCTGTGTTAGCTTGATTTTGTTATTACACAGTATACACAAGCATCGAAGCTTTGCATTATGCCCCATAGATGTCTCCACATATCAGTGTATGTCCAGTAAAAATAGCATGAAAATTTCCTTCAAATCATACCACTCCCTACACTAGTTCTGCAACTTGTGTTTCCCTGAACAACACAACCTTTGGTTCGTCCAAGTTGCCACTAGAGGTCCAGCTCACTTAACAAAGTGCTGTATCAGTCCCTGAACTTCCATTTTCACCTTTGCCTTCCCCAAGGGCGGGCATTTGCTTCTGGCTCTGCAGTGAGCCTTGCTGTACCTGTCCAGTTGTGAGAGTCTTTCTAGGTCAAGGTGATGGCATAGAACTAGACCTGCTGAGTTGTGCAGCGTGGTGTGTGTGTGTGGGGGGGGGGGTGTGGGTGTGGTGGACCCACACCCAAGGCCCTCTCACAAGGCGGCACCTACTCCCCACCGCTTGCGCTTGCACCAGCCTTGTGACTCTAGGACCAATGAGATGCTGTAGGTATGACACTGCAGATCTGGGGACCCTGGGGGACCATGCGGCTCCCACCTCGGCCCTGTTGGAGACTGACCACCTGTTAGTGAGGCAAGTGGTGTTGACTTGCGTCGTCTTAAACCTGCCACCAGCCTGGCCCTCTGTGGGACACCAGCAATGGATTCCTCCCTTCCTGGCTTGGTCCCAGGCTGTCTTCAGGAACACAGGTCCATTCCAGAAAGAAGAGCTGGAAGTCCCAGCAGGCCTCCCTGGATTCCTCATCCAGCAAGGAGGAAGGCAGGAAGAGGAAGAAAGAAGAGGGAAGCAGATTGCACAACTCCAGCCACGCTCCAGGTGGAGACCTCCTACCTCCTTCTGGGCCTTTGCTAGCCCTCTCTGCAAATGCACCTTGATGGCCAGTGATGCTTGCTGAGGAGGCTGTGTGAGGACCACACCCAGAGCTCCGGAAGTGCTGGGCTCAGCCAGGCATGGGATACGTGCACTTCCTGGAGAGAGAGGGAACCACATGCGTGGGATGTGTATGCTTCCTGTAGCTCCTTAGTCTGCGGGCTCCAACGCAGTGTGAAGCCCTGGAGCCCACTGCACAATCACTGAGGCCACAGTCACCTAGGCTGGGGCTCCACCCCACCCCTCTCGCCTGCCAGGTGTCCCCACCACATGCAGTCACATCATCTGAGCAGGCAGCCCAGTACCGCTGTGCCAACAACGTGGTCCAAGCGAAGCATTATCCTCGGCATCAACCCCTGAATGCCTGCCTGGCCTGTGAAGGCGGCGCTTGGAGCTTGCTTCTGTTTGGAAGCCAGCAGCAGGCGCCAGGCTGTGACTTTCTGTGGCTGATTTGAAGCAATTAAAATCACAGCACAGCCTCTCTCGTCCACCCTGTCTTTACATTGTACTGAGTCGTAGCTAAACCGCGCTCCTGCAGGCCTCTGTGTGCGCCCAGGTCTTCTGGCTCCGGTCTGAACTGAGGGCTCGCCTACCCCCAGGGTCTCAGAAGGAGAGCGTCCCTCAACTTGGCCTTCTCCAGCTGCAGGTCCAGGGGAAAAGCCAGCCACATTCCCAGCTGTCAACTCATGTCCCCTCTAGCACAGTGCCTGGGCTTATGGCCCTGTCAAGAGCACCTTGCCAGCCATGCGCTGCCCAATGACACCAGATCTAAACCTGGGCGTGGTGGTACACACCGGTGAGTTCAGCCCTCTGGGCAGGTGAGGCAGGAGCATTATAAGTTCTAGCCCAGCTTGGGCGGGGTAGTGAGAGCTTATCTCTGAAAATAAACATAAGAAACAAAAGATGGGCTGGGAGTGCAGCTCAGGGCAGCAAATGCCTGCATGCACTCCCCAGCACCACAGCTGATACACTGACCCATAGGTATTGGGGCCCACAACAGTGACAGCTGACTGTCTTGGTGGCCCCTGCAAACTGAGATCCTCAAAGCCAAGCAGTGCTCCCAGAGTCCCAAGGCATCCATAGGGAGCAGGTCTTTCTAGCAGGTGTCCGTGGGACAAATACCCGACACTCAAAATGAAGGAAGGAAAGGTTTATTTAGCTCACAATTTGTGGAGGTTTTAGTTCATTCTCCCCTGGCTCCAAGGCAGACAGCAGCAGTTCATGGCGGCAGAAAATAATGAAAAGCAGAGGAGGAGCAGCAGCTGCGGTGTCCAGCAAGCCTCTGTCTTCCTTCTACTTTGTCTGGTACTTCTCCAAGGAAGCAGGGCAGACCAGGCCGCCAGAGAACCGGCCTCAACTCCTTTACTTACACTTTTTGGGCTGAGTCACTTTGGGGCGGCCCAGGGCCCTAGGGTGGAACCAATGGCACCCCAGGGAGGGCCCAATAGCCAATAGTGCCCCAGGGTGGAACCAATCAGCCCCAGGTTGGGCCCTGCCCACCTGCGGGGGTGTGTGTGTGGGGAAACACTCCCCGGAACTGTCCCAACAGATTCAGCCAAATTGACACTATGTATCAACTACCACACCTACCGTGTCAGAATTTATCAGTGATAGATTGATTTCGCCTTCCCTTTTAAACAGATTCTACACCCTAGAGAAAAATCAATCATTTTCCAAAAGTAGCGTCCAGAGCGCAGAAGTTTCCGAGCAGAATTTAGTACTTTGGCCTGGATTTCATGGTTGCTTTCTAGTGCTGCGAATGGAACCCCGGGGCCTGGCGCGCTCTAAGTGGTCGCTCTACCCCCAGCCACACCAAGCCAGGAGCAGCTGAACTGTGCAGGGCCGGAGGGTTCCCAAGGCTCCTACACCTTGCACCACTGTAAGATTTGCACTGACTGGCTGGCTCCAGGTTGCCCATTTGTCTATCCTTCCTTGCTTCCTTGCTTCCTTCCTTCCTCCCTTTCTTCCTTCCTTCTTTCCTTCCTGTACTGGGAATTTAACCCAGGACCTGTCTAGCTATAATCTGTTTATTTGAGGCAGGGTCTCCCTAAATCGCTAAATTGCCCAGCCTCTCACAGCACTGGGATGACAGGCATGCACCCCCACACCAGCACAGTTGAAGTCATCCGTCCACACGGCTGTGCCCCATGTGACCCGGCAGTTAGGATGCACCTGGCATCTTCTGGGAACACTGTGTCAGGCTCCTCTTCCACCAGGTGCCTCCCCGACTTAGGATCGAGACACCTGGCCATTGGAAGGGGTGCAGGCGCAGCAGGCAGGGCGCGGGGATCAGGAACATTGGTGCTGTCGCCATTGTGGCCCATGTTGCCTGCTCCGGGTCCCGCGTTGCTGTTGCTGTCTGCCTGTGAAGGGCCAAGTCAGGGACCGCGCATGGTGCCATGCAGGCGTCCCAGTGCTCAGGGTCGGTGTCCCCAGCGGTCCCCTCGACGCCTGGGCCTCAGTTTCTCATGGGGAGCTGTGGACCGGTCGGGCAGCCCCGGTCTGCGTCTGTGCCCAGCGGGAACAGAGCCCTCAGCTGTCACCTGGACCTTTAATGCCACCCCGAGCGTCTATCCTGAGCCCGCGCGCTCAGAGCCCCTAGTGTGGCGCCAGCAGCCCCGATTTTGTTCTTGCGGACGTGCTAACCGCAATTGGTCGCTCTTGAGAGTGATTTATGGGGCCCTCACACTGGAGTTACCCTTTCGCCTCCCCGGGAGGTGGCGGTCAGAACACTGGCAAGGGGCCGGGGCTCGCGGCTATGCCCAGGTCGGAGGTTGCGGAGGTCGTCGCACTTTCAAGGGCTCCGGGCCTCGGCCTGACGGGGAGGCTTGGCTGTCCTGCTCCAAAGGAGTTAAAACAAAAACTGACAGACACATCAAACACGACGCTTCAAAGCGACGCCGAGACACGGGATGGGGGACGAGGCCGGGGAGCTTCGGGTCCCCAAGGCTGGGAACAAAGGCCGCCCAGCGCGCCCAGGGCGCGGCGCCATCCGGTCCTGCCCGGGGCGCGGTCCTCAGGGACACCGTGACCAGTCGCTGCACTCTCCGTGCCCGAGCACGCGGAGCGGCTAATTAGTGCTTTTAATATGCAAATCAGAGCCCAACAGATTACATCTAGGGAACAAAACCAAGCGGTGAATATGTTATTTTAATTATTACTCCAAAGGAGAGAGGCTCTGGCTTAAGAGGGTGGCAGGCCCGCTGTGTGGAAAGTCCCCTGGTTAGGGCAACAGACCCCGCGGGAAGAGCCTGCTTCCTGGGTGTGGATGGAGCGGAGCGTGCCGGAACCGGACTCAGGCACTGGGCTGAGGTCTTGTGAACCATCTTTGAGCAAATAACTTTTGCCTGAGGCTGTTGCTACCATGATAACCTCAGGAGACTGGTAATAGACTCTCCATTCATTCATTCGTTCCTTCATACAATGGACATTTCTTTTTCTTTCTTTTTTTATGTATCTAGTACAGGGTCTGTAGGGTCTCACTATGTAATGGGATACTTGGTGATCGTGTTTTTAGCCTCCTGAGCACTGGGATTACAGGCGTCACCACACCCAGTCTCAGTCTCAGTTGCAGTCTCAGTGCACCCCTGGGGCAGGGCTGGCGGGCGGCACAGTAGGGATCGAACTGCGTCTGATGCGCTCTGCCTAAGCAGACACTTCAGCCCGTGGAACTATCTGGCCGGCCTAACTATGGACATTTCGCCAGAGTCCAGCGTGCCAGGCACTGCACCAGGCGCTACAGATAAGGAGAACAAAGCAGCCAGGTCTGTTTTGCATTTTATTTTTTATTTTTTAAACTGGGGAATGAACCCAGGGCCTTCCTGCTGAGCTTGGATCTTAACCCTTTCAACATCTTTATTTCTGTTTTTTGAAAGAGAGTCCCATTATGTAGTTCAAGCTGGCCTTGAAATTACTATGTAGCTCAGGCTGGCCTCCCACTCAGCGATTCTCCTGCCTCAGCCTGAGTGCTAGGATTAGAGGCATGTGTCACCATTCCTGGCCCTTTTTACAAAAAAATTGAAACAAGATCTAAATCACTGAGTTGTCCAGGTTGGGCCTGGATTTGTGACCCTCCTGCCTCAGCCTCCTAGAGTGCTAGGATTATAGGTATGAGAGCTGCCAGGCCTTGCTAGGGGTTTGCCTTTCAGGAGGTGAGGTGTGGTGAAGAATAACCCAAATACATCAAGCAACTGCAGCTGGATGCAGCTGCTGGGAGGGGAGGAACCGGAGGCTGAGTGGAGGAAGGACTGCCACTCACCTGGTAGGTGGACAGGGAAGCTGTCCTGGAGATACAGTTAGGCTGAGACCTGAAATGGAACCAGGGTGTGACGAGGACCATCCTGGACCTTCTGGGCTGTGCCAGATGTCCCCTGGCACTCGGGTGGGACATGGATGCAGTGTACTATGGGAAGTGGGGGAGCAGGAGACGTGACACCTTCAGAGTAAATGGCTAATGAACTCATGTGGGCCAATCCTGCCTCAGTTTCCCTTTTGCAGCTAGAGGGAGGAAGGTCATACGTTTACTTGGGAAGTCATTTTCCATGTAATCCTCCTTGTCACTCTGGCTGCTGCGACTCTAGACCCTGATCCAGGAGGTAAATAAGGACTCACCCTGGTGAGTCCTGCGGAGACTCACACAGGACTTCTGTGTGTGCGCATGCGTGCGTGCGTGCGTGCGTGTGTGTGTGTGTGTGTGTGTGCGCACGCGCGCGCACGCGCCCTCCAATGCGCCTGCAGCTGGCGCCCTAGGCTGAAACCTAGCTGCCAGCTGGCACATCCTTGGAAACACCTAGCAGCTTCCTAATCAGTCCTTGTCCTCCCACTGGGCGCCAAAGCCGGAAGCCTCCCCATTCTCCTGGGACTGCCAGCCACAGGGCCAGGGCCACAGGACGTGCCTGCAGGCTGATGGCTCTCATTCCCCGGCCTGGCGCCTATCTGTCGCAAGTTTTACTTTTATAGGAAATGACAAAACAAGACTCAGATATCAAGGTGTGTCATCCCCCCAGTCACACACAGAGGGACCTCAGTTCTACTTTCTTAGGTCTAGGAGCAGAATAATAGAAAAACAAATGAAAAATTCATTCTTTTCCACCAACTTTGCCCGGAGGCAGCGGGGAGAGGGTGGAGTTCTTTGCATGGGATACAGCGGAGGAGGAAGGTCTGAGGATTATGCTCAGAGGAGAAAGAAGGAAGAGGAAAGAAGCAGAGAGAAGCCAGGAGGAGGAGCAGAGAGGTGGCACTGGGACCGGAGAAGAACGAGAAGGGAGGGGGAACAGAGAGGAGAGCACCAGGACAATGCGAGGAGCACGGGGTGGGCGGGGCAGGGAGAGGATGGGGGCCGGGTGGATGCCAGCCCCTGGCTCCTCCAGAGAGTGGAATGGCCCCTGCTGGAGGGGCGTCTGCAGGACGCTGCTACTGGGCAGCTGGGACGGACTGGGGAGTTTGGTGAACGGGACAGAAGCCACCTGTAGGGATAGAGAGGAATGAGTGTCTCTACCATGTGTGATGGAAAACGTGGTGAAGGCTGCTGCCGAGGGCCTTCCTGCGGACAGGCGGCTGGTAAAACCGCGCCTGCGGTGCTATCGCCTTATTCACTGGGCCTGGGCCTGGGCGCTGCTAGCTGCTTCCCAAAGTCAGATTGACTAGGAAAAGTAAAGGTTTTGAATCGATTCAGGACAGTAAGGCAGCCAGGATGGCGCAAACAAAGACCCTCACAGAAGAGGACTTCCAGAACTGCTTCAGAAAGTGGTGAGAACGACAGGATAAGTGTGTTTTCAGCAGAGGAGGAGGACTGAGGGACTTAGTGGCCATGTGTCTTTTGCTGTAGTAATTTTTTTTTTTTTCCCCATTGGCAGAACCAGGGATTGAACTCAGGTCCTTGTGCTTGCCAGGGAAGCACTTATTCCGCTGAGCCATCTCCTCGGCCCCCCTGCTGTAGTAATTTTTTAAACATTGAAACACACAATATTCTTTATCATACCCTACAGCTTAAGAAGTCACATACCATGAATTCAGCCACTTTTTCCCCCAAGCGAGAGGGAATTAGGCTGCAAAGTCTGAGGGGGTGATGCCTGGAAAGGTGTCAGCCTCCACGTGAGGCCGCTGTGTGAGACACTCAGAGCGAGTGCCTTGCTGCTAGGATTCGTGGTGCAGTGGAGGGACAGAACGCAGCGGGACCCGGCTGCAGTCGGAGGATGGAGGCAGTCCACGTGGTCACAGGGAGCCTTGGCATGACGGGTTGCTTCTCAGGTCAGGAGCTGGCAAACTACAGGGTCAAACCCACCTAGTGCCTGTATATAAACCAGATCTTACTGGAGCACAGCCACACGCACAGGTTCCCACGCTGCCTGTGGCTCCAGCTAGGGGCCCTGTATTTGGAAAAGGACAGGCCGGCCCCAAAGAGCCC
>NDGN011322189.1:0-10419 GCA_002564285.1 Tympanoctomys barrerae
CTTCCCTGGCAAGTGCAAGGGCCTGAGTTCAATCCCCAGTTCTGAAAAAAAAAAAAAAAAAGAGTTTATTAACCTATACAAGATGGATATAAGCTAAAACCTTTGTATAAACATGGCTCCTTAATTTTACTTCTAAAATGTATATTTAATAGTGTTGGGATACTTCTGTAGTATTCATATTTTTAAACTGTTTTCCATTCTTTTTCTCACTCAGTAACCTAGTATTACTGAGGGGACTTACACTAAGAAACATTTTGATAAAACATTTTATTACCTGACTGTGCCAGTGAACTAAGTGTTAGATTGATGGTGTAAATAAATCCAGCATGATCAGTTTATGGAAAATATATTAGAAGTTAATATTATTTTACTATGTTAAATATTGGAAATATTTATCTTCCTGATCTACTTCAGCAGGAACAATGCTGCAGGCCACAAATACCATTTTCAATCAACTACAAAGTGGTTTCCTCTACATAATTAAAAAAAAAAACTTTCTTATTTTTAATCATTTCTCTGATAAGCAATGTGGAGTAGCTGGTGTGCATGGAAACAGTTGAATTAAGGTAACAGAGATAAAATTGGACAGGTCTTCAATAATTAACTCAGGAACTTTAGAATAAATGTAAATATGTAATATTCATTGTAATGTTTTAGACAGAACTGTCATGCTTGAAGGTGTGCTGTGGCAGGTCAGACAGAAGCCCTCGTGGGGGGAGGGGCTCACAGGGGTGAGATTAACACAGACAACCGCTAAGAAGTGTGTGATGAGAGTGCAAAGTCATTGCACGGCGCATGCGCAGGCAAAGTAGCACGTGATGTTCACGTGATGCTTCTGTATTTCTGGCAATGTTCTGGGGCACTTCACACATATGAACTTATTTAATATCTACAAACAGCTCATGAGAGAGAATGATCTTATGACTCCTCCTGGGTAATGACCCAAAGTGCAGTGCCCTTACACAGCAACTATTTGTCTAGCAAGTTCCTCCATAGGCTGGCGGTTCCTTTACGAAATCACACACACTCTTCGATCAGTTGCCAAGCTGTGTGGGGACTGGGTAGTCTACGGGGCATCATCTGTCTTGGCCCCATCTGCACTCTCATTCCCAGTTTGACTCATCGAGTATTTGGACAGATTGGCACAGAGCAGAAGCATTCAAAGCCTGTGATGACCACAGCTCAAAGCAGGTCACTGCACGGCTCAGATTCTAGGTCCAGCAGTCAACTTCGTCACTTGATGATAGGAGTGACAAAGTCCCATTGCAAAGGTGAAGGGCAAAGAGAAGGCAAAGATTGTGGCAGCATTTTCAGGCTACTTTAAGAAAGTATTGTCATTACCAGGAGTATTTTCCAGGTAGGGAAACAGAAGCACAGAGACGTTAAATACTTTATCCTAGGTCGTGAAACCAACCTAAGAGACTCTCACACATGGCTTAAATATATGTTCTCAGAAGAATTTCCTTGCTTGTCCCAAAGGTTTTCAGAATGAGAAAAAGGCTAGAGAAGTAGGAAAAAGAAACAGCATGATGTAATGATTTGTTAGACGAGGAATAGTCATAGAAGGAGTAGGAAAGGATTCAAGTTTGAGAAAGTAGCTGCACAATTATGGAGTGACAGAGTTTATTGAAGGTAGCACTCACAACTTTGGTGGCATGACTAAGTCATGGCCATGGTTAGAAATTGTTCTCATAATTATGCATATATATTTGAACATTAAAGATTGAGCTATATTCAGACTATTAAGGTAGCTATATCCACAGAGCTGGTGAGTATAGTTTTTCATTCCAAAGAAAAAGACCTAGGTTTGTATAGAGGGCCCTTCCCGGTCTTCATCTCATGGCAAAAAAAAAAAAATTGTAATCCCATGCAAAAGTTACCGGAATTCTATCAAGTTAATCCAATGTACCCCTTTCAGGGCAACCCACGGTGAGAATAAAGACACTAAGGTGTACACGGAGCTGTGGGAAGCCAAGGGGGTCTAAGTCACTATGATGATGGTTAGTCAGAGCAAAGGCCTTGACCCAGAGCAGAACCCAGGTTTCATTCATTCATAAGCAAAGGAGTAGCCTGAGGATGAGTGACTGTGAGAATGGCAGGAAGCAGGTGAGTGCTGTGAGCTGGGCTGGGGAGGAGGCCTGAAATCACCTCTGCAACACGCAGAGAGCAGAGTATACTGAAAGAGTGATCCGCACAACACAGTTCAAGGTAGGATCGAAGGTTCCGGGTTGGTGCTTCAGCTCTGATGTGTAACTTTTTGTGCCCTGAGAAATGAGAGAGTCTTATTTGAGGCTTGATCCTCGCTTCCACCATGAAGCGCGGCTCTCCCTCCCACCAACTCACACATGTTTTTTGGAAGCTACAGGGGTGGGCAACACTGACCTGTCGCCTTGCTTCAAAGACGACCAGTCAGCACCTTAGCTGGACCGATTTGCATTGCTTACAGCCAACTGAAGGGAGAAGGGTAGGTCCTGGCCAGCTCTGTACATATCAGTCCATGGAAATCAGGCCACATTTAGCCAGAATGGAGATCACTACTCTTCTTTCAAGGAGAGTGGTCCAGGTGGTCCTCCAGAGGTTTGCGCTCTGTTAATTGAAAACAGGAGACTGCAGGAAAATAGCCAGAGAGAGTTTAATGACGAAAGCTGAGGCTAGGGTCCAGAGGAGAAGAGAGGCAGCACAGAAGCAAAGGCGTTTTGCATGAACTTTCAGAGGCTTGAAACCAAGAAAGAGCAATAACAACAAAATTGAAGGTAATATCTCCTCCTGATGGACTAAAGGTGACGGGCTTAGAATTGAAGAGTATAGGAAAAGCTAGGGGAGATGCTTTAAATGAAATAATACATATCATTGGATCAATCAGGGCGTCAATAAAGTAGTGTAGAGTCACCACCCCAGCCGTAAAATACAAAGAGAGGACCAAGAAAATAGCACTGAGGGTTACTTTATCCTGAGAAAAAGAATGAGAATTACAGAGAAACCTCCTGAGAGACTGACCTGAGCTCTTGGCATCCTGAATGGTGTGTGAGTGCTAGAGATGAGCCTCGGGTCTTCAGAGCGGAATGGCTGCAGGGAATCCCCATCACTTTCATCTGAGGCCTTGTAAACCTGCATTGTAGGAATTCAAGTAAGTGAAATATAGATCGCTCTTCCCAGAACACCCTCCGCTCTGCTCTGCTTTTTGATGGGTCTTGATGTGTAGTTCAGCCTGGACATGAACTTGCAATGTAGCCAACGCTGGTCTGAAACACACACAATGATCCTCCTGCCTCAACCTTCCTTGTGCTGGGACTATAGGTATGCACACCATGCCCAGCTAAGAGTCCTCTTTAAACTTCCTTTTCCTTGAATTAGATTAAAGATATTCATTCAGGGTACCAGTATCACCAGGCATGCCGTATTGCCCAGCATGTGCATATAAACATTTTGTGTAAGATGTAACATCATTCTAGGCTTAGAACTAATTTATGTAAAATGTTTGGACATCTGATCTTTTACATAAGCAAAAGCAACTGAGCATACCAGAGGCCAAGACAACATGAATAAAAGCCAAAGAGGAAAAGAGGAAGCATCAGCTGGTCCAAAAAGACTCACAGGAATTTAGGGTGTCTGTGTTTATTGATAAAATCTTTTCAAAATCACTGCAAGTTCAGTCTGTGTTAGTTACTTTTCTTATTGCTGAGATGAAATACCCAACACTGACAAGCTCAGCGGGGGGAGTTCACTTAGCACACAGCTCATGGATGTCTCAGTCCATTTGCGGCTGGCTGCAAGGAAGCAAGGTGGAGCAGAAGGCGCTGCAGGGCATCAGTGCTCCAGGGCACAGCAGGGCAGGCAAAGGCAGCATGCGGCGAGCCGGCGAGCCAGTGAGCGGCAATCAGCCCTGAGGACCCTCCTTCTGCGCCCTAACTCAGGGCAGATAGCTCACACCCAGGACTCTGCCAAACCAATCAATGGACTAATTGAGTAATCACGCACCCTGATTCCCAGCACCACACACTCTAGATCCAGCCTCTTCTGAAAAAGCACCACCTATGGTTCCAGGGCGCTTTGGCCACAGCCAGCACACTGTGCAAAAACATGAAACATAAAGCTGAGATCCTGCTCAAAGAGCTAAAACATATAAATACCTAGATAAAAAGTCCACAACTTAAAGAAAAACAACTACAATTAAGAATGCAAGAAATGGGTTTAGTAAAAGAATGACACAATTAAAGAGACAACTAGTAGCCAGAAAGAAAGACCAGGAAAAAGTAGGCAGAATTATTTACAAGTATAAGTATATAAAATAAAAGAGTACCAAGGACACAGTAAGAAATGCTGCATGTAAAATTATAGACTATCAGATAGAGAACACAGAGGAAAATATTGAATGGATACCCAAACATCAATATAGCCTACAGATATTTTTAAAAAATAGTTTCAGTACAATAATAACCAAGAAAATGCAAATTGAAAATTACCACAAAGTGAGCAAAATTTTAAAAGACCAAAAATTCCGGGGTTGGACAAAGCTGTGGAGTGACAAAATGGCATATATTTCTGGCCATATAGGGAAAAGATGAGGTCATTGCTGTACTTGACCTGGGAATGGGTAAGACACCAATGTACAAGTGGAGGTTTACCAAAGTAGGGCATGAACATGACCTTGTCTTTGCTGAGAAAGGACAGATGTAATACAGGTTGTTTGTTGATCAAAATGTTGAGGAGTTTTATCAAAGCAAGTACAGGATGGGCTGTTCTCTTTGTCAGCAAGAGTCGTCGGGGCATTGGTAGTGGAGAAAGGACTGAGATGGGTTGGGAATTTGCAAATGCTGAACAACATTTTGGAGTAGCTGTTATGAAGGATAAAAATGTGACCAGGAGGGTGGTGAAGAATACTGAGAAGCAGGGTGACAAAGAAAATAGTGAAATTCAAGGGACAACCAAATAGCCCAGTGGATTAAAGCACCTACAAGCAGGTGCAGGGGCCAGGGGTTTGTTCCCAGATCTGCTGTGCTGACCCCTCTCCCAGGGCACACTGAGACAAAAAATGAGACTGGGCGAGGTGGCCTGCACCTGTAATCCCAGCTCTTGCGAGGCTGTAAACAGGCGGATCGCTATGAGTCTATCTAGTAGTGAGACCCTGAACACCCTATAGACCTTTCCCTAAAATGCAAAGAAAAGAAAAGAAAAAAATAGTGAAATGCGGGTGATGTCCAACTTCATGTTTTAGAGTTTCTCTTTTTCCAGTGATCCCCTCCTATCCCAGGCATCATTCCAGCTGTCTGAAAAGACCAGTTCCTTCACTTAGAAATGATCCTGTATCACATGTACTGCAATCATTGTGCAATTTACATAGCTGTTCAGAGACATCATTTTTGCCTAGTTACAAAGGAAGGCAGAGAAAGAAAATGAAGACTGAAACTTTCCTCGCATCATGAAGAATGGTGAACTGGATCGTGGAGAGGTATTTACCCCACATGCTAGCTAGAGACAGATATTTAAACCATCTTAGGCACTCTGGCATTTGTGTCATGAAAGTCACCTCAGGCACAGTGGTGCAGGCTCTCAGCTGTCACTAAACTCTCCTAGCAGGGGAGATCCAGCCATTGGAGACCCTGCATTTTTCTCCCAATTCTCGTGGCCTGGGCATACTTTCTTCTATGTTTTATGGTCCATTTAACTTTCCCAGAAGTCTGGAAAGACTCAAAAGCCTGTTGACAGCAAGGATTTCTAAAAATCTTTCCTAAGACAGCCAAAAGTATAGCTGAGCCTGCCTAGAAATCTTGATTTTTACAAGCCGACTGGTGATATAGGTTTCCCTCTTATACTCAATTACATTCCCTCATTTTAGTTCAGCTTTGCATATGAGTTTTACAAAGCTGAGTCTGACGAGATGAAATGTTGTAGGAGCAAAAAGTCAGAATCATGGAAACACCTTGCCAGAGATATTTTTAATTAAAAAGACCACAAACGACAAAAGAATAAGTAACCTGGTAGGATGTCACCCAAACTTTCTCTTCTCCTTACCATCAAACATCATGTGGTGATCTTAAAAAACTGTGACTGGGAACACATAGAAAGACATAGATGTTTGCTTGGTACTCTTTTGCATTTTGTTTTCTTTCTCTTTTTTTATGTATTTGGTTGAAGGTCTCCTTACATAGCTCAGACTCGTAGTGATCCTCCTGTTTTCAGCCAACCCAGCGCTGGGATGTATTTTGTTATACTCCAAACACTACAACAAACAGAGTGAAATTTGCAAGCACAGGAGACATTTCACAGCAACCTTATCACCTTTGAAAATTTTCTCATATGTCACATGGAATGAGCCAGAGTCCAACTGAGAGTCTGTCACAAGGCCCCAGAACAAGGGAAAGACAGCACCATTGAGTGTGCACAGAGGTTGAATGTCTTTGGAAGTCAATAAATTAAAACAATATGATATGTCTTGCCCAAAACCATGTCCCATTGTCTTGTTTGGTAAAGCAATTTATGGCTTGGCTTCCTAGCATGGTGAACATGAACAAAGATCTGTTCATGTCAAGGTGCTGGTTATTTTTTTTCATTTTGTTTTGGACAGTTGTAATAACAATGGCGTTAAAAATAAGAATAACACAAACATATACCTAAGTACACAGACAGTAGTTCTTAGGAAAAAGTTGAAACTGTTGAGAAAATGCAAACAGCATGCACCTACCATTGAGTTTGACGACATGAAGACACTTGGATTTCACAGACAGCACCACAGACAGCTATTAAAGTCTAATCCAGTGTCACATTTCTGCCCAGGACTGGCTAACCAGCAGCCCAGGGTGCTGGGTTCCTGCGCACTGTGTTCTTTCATTGTTTCAAGCCAGGCAGAGACTTATCTTAATAATGGGTCAAGCCTCAGCCAAATGTGTTCAATTGTAGGCCACCATAGGAGAATGGCAGGATATTGTCTTTCCAACAGCAAGTGAATTGCAGGCAGCTTAAGGCAATATCCATTTCACTATAATGCTGGTTTATGTTACAGCCCTTTTCAAACTTCTAATTGCCCTGTATTGCTGACATTTATAGACATGCCCTACTTTAAATGAAAACACAACACTGAGGTCAGGAGGAGTTACTGGGACAGCAGAGACCCCAGGTGAAGCCAAAAGGGAAAATTACTTTAAAACTTCTAAATGCCAAACATGTTTGAGCAAAAAAGGAAAACAAATGAAGTCTTGGGGCAGGAAAAACATTAATCCTAGGCCCACAGTATACATTAATAATAGCTATATTTAATACTTTTATGTAAACTTTCAATGGTCAGATTATATAATTTTTAAATGAAAGTAAATATTATTCATTTGGCTTGGTAAGTCTGGTTTCAGCTTATATGAAATAATTTTGAATATGACTTTTTTCTCCCAATTTCACTTGTATTTATTAAAAGCAGTTATAACAAGCTAATCAGATTTGTCAGCTGCTTTTGACAATCACTCTATGTTATGAGTCTTTCAGATCATTCTATGTAATAATGAATAAGATAATGTTTCACATTTACACAGAGCTTTACACCTAGGATCTCAGACCCTTTTATAAGCAATAAATCATTCATTCCAGCATTGCAAGTACAGAGCCTCAGATTCAGTCCTAATAAATAATTTCTCCTGGGCAGCTTCGAGAGACACAAGGTCTTTACAGAGTACAACCATTGTCACTTGTTTAATCACACCCTTATCCACTGAACACAGAGTCATTGATCATAGCCTGAACAAACGTCCGCTGCATGTATACTGTAGATTTCAGACTATATAAATAAATGTCAAAGAGCTCACACTGTAGTTGAGTTCTGCTTGGGAAATCAGTTAATATCTTTCTCTGAATTGCCAGAACCGATTCTTTTTAACCTTCCATCCTCTTATTGTTCCTAGGAGCATCTTTTTTTCTTCTTTCTTTGAGATAATGTCTTGTGACATAGTTGAATCTGTCTTTAAACTCACTATGTAGCCCAGGCTGACCTTGAACTCACACTGATCTTTTTACCTCAAGTTCTCAAGTGCTGGGATTATAGGCATAAATACTTTATCAAGGAATAGACAATATTATTTTTTTCTTTTTCCAAGGGTTATACATCACATAAAAATTTTGAAGAGAAAGAGAAATTGAGCTAGCAAGATAGCTCATTGGGCTAAGCACCTGCTTAGGGAAGCACAGGGACCTGGGTTAGACCCCCAGCAGCAAGGCGAGGCCAGCCCCACCCTAAGGAGCACACTGAGCTGGCCCTGAGTCCAGGCATGGTGGCAAATGCCTGTAATCCCAGTGCTGGGGAGGCTAAAAACAGGAAAATCACTAGAGTCTAAGCTACGTAGTGAGACCCTGTACAAAATACATTAAAAAAGAAGAAAAGGAAATCGCCACTATTTCTACTACACAGAGACAAATATTGTTAATAATTTATCCTTTTTTCTTTTTATTCTTTTTTTTTTTTTTTTTTTTTTTTGGCTGAACTGGGAATTGAACTTAGGCACTTATGCTTGCCAGGGAAGTGCTTATTCCATCTCCCCAGCCCCTTGTTAATAATTTAGCATAGCATTATTTATCTGATTTAATTTTTGTGTTTAAAGTACAGTATAATCACTTTTTACCTAAGTAAGAGGATGGTACACATATTGATTTGTAAAAGACTTCAAAGATTCATCAATATATCTGAATATGGTCTCGTGTGATTAAAGTTAAGCTTTAAGAATTATAAAGTCAGCTATAGTATTCTTTCACTTTGTAGAGCATACTTTTCCTACTTTATCTTGACCAAAACTTGCTCTTCAGGGCATGTTTCTTTTCCTACCTTTAATAAACACAAGGCCTTGCTACATTAAAAATGAATTAAGTTATATACAATGACTACATGATTATTAAGTCTATTATAAATTGTCTTAATTATGTTCCAGGTTTGATTTTAAATCTTCTTTCGGTCCCCATCTCTAATTCAAGTGAAAAGTAAAATACACAGGTAAAGTTAACTAGAAGACAAACATAAAAGACAGTGTAAATACGTATTTGGTTTTATCTCCCTCTTCTCCTTGATTAAAAAAATTGCAAAATTGAATATTTACCAACTTAAGTCAATAAGCATACAATGTATAAATATGTAACTATGATTCTACCACTACAAACAAGGAGCAAACTTTTTGATTATTATTATAATTAAGGTGATATTTACCAATTAAATTGTCAGAAATTAAAATTTTATGATAAGCTCTAAGGCAACCATTAAGAAATAAAATGACTGAAAATATATTAAAGTGAATGAGACAATAGAAATGGTACAATAGAAAATATGTGTTGACCTCACTCAGTAACAGAAGGATTGGGAAAACAGATATAACACATTTGGAAAATGACTGATAAAGCCAAATACAAATCCTTGCTTAACCATACTTAGATTACATGTAAATGGATTAAATTTTCCAAGCAGAGGCAGAGATTAGAAAACTGAGGAAAGAAGGATGAAAAAGAAAAAAGAAAGACAATAAAAGAAAGGAGGATTGGAAGCAAGGAGGAAAGGGAGGAAGGGAGGAAGGAAAGAAGACATAGGCTTGATGCCCCCAACGCCATGTTGTACACAAAAAGCTCATTCGAGATTCCTAGATACAAATAGATTGAAAGTCAAAGAATGGATAATGACATAGAAAGAAACAGAAAACAATTTGTTTGCACATAGTAGCCAAAACAAAATGACTCCATTAATAGTAAACAAAATAGATATTAATCAAAAATTATCATAGAGTTAAAAAAATTTCAAATGATAAAAGTCAATCCATCAAGAAGACGTAACAAATTTAAAGACATATGACTTAGCACTGGAGCCCACCCCATACTAAACAAAAGCTAGCTAAAGGGGAAAATAAGTAAGCCAACCATAATAGAACATTGACTGTGTTAATTTAAATAGAGGATGCAGTGAAGTGGCCTAGGGGCACAAGAACAAAAACAGATGGCTTGAACAGTGCTACAAAAAAGCCATACCAAACAGACACCTCTAGAGTAAGACCCTCAAAACATCAGAAATCTCCTTCTCAACCAGAAACGCTGCATTTTCCAGGACAGGCCATGTGCTAGACCATAAAACAAAGCTCAATAAACATAACAGGATTGAAACAACTTGAAGCATTCCATTGACAATAGTGAAATTAAATTAGAAATTAATAATAGAAAAAAGTTGGAGAAATTGCCAGATAAAATTAAAATTAAACCTAATCCTTGGAGTGAGATGACTGAGGGCCACGGGATCCTGAAAAGACCCAGAGCGCAGGCCCCACGAGGGAGTGAGATGACCCAGGCCTCAGGATCCTGATTAGACCCAGAGCGCAGGCCCAGCAAGTGAGTGGGACGACCCGGACAGTGGATCCTCATTCGACCCAGGCTGCAGGCCCAGCAGGGAACCCTTCAGCAGAACTCCCTGCA
>NDGN011322196.1:0-11693 GCA_002564285.1 Tympanoctomys barrerae
AGATTGTTGCCCCATATTTGGGAAATTTTCTGCTATTACTTCTGCCCACATTCTTTTTATATCTTTGTATTGACTCCTTGTCTCTCATTGATGACTCACGTTCATCTTTGCATCGTCTTGCAGATGTTTAATTATTTTTTCCTGAATCCCTAGTTGTTTTTAAGAGATCTTTTCTTATATTTTCACTAGCTGCAATGGTGTCCTCAAGGTCTGAAAGTCTATTTTCACTTTCATTGAAATCATTTTGCCAGCTTGTGATTGAGGTTTTAATTTCCTGTAGATCACTTTGAACCTGCTTCATGTATTCTATTTCTTTCCTATACTGCTCTTCAAGGATTCCATTATTTTTATATTCTCCAATTTTTTATCAGTGTCTTTTTTAGAAGCACTTAGTAATTCTTTCACTATAGCTATCATTTCTTTTTTTACTTCAGAAATTTCAGATCTGATTTCCTCTGTACCTTTCTGCAGTTGTTTCTTTACTTCAGACTCTATTATTTCAGAGATTTCAGGTGTGTGATTTCCAATTTCTTCTATGCTAGTGTCTCCTGCATTTGTTCTGGGTGGGCTCAGGGCCTGAGAACGCATTTTGCTCTTTCTCTTTGTCATTTGTATAGCACTGTCTCCTGATCTTTGGTGTAGAGCTTTGGTGCAGTTATTACCATAGCACCAGGTCTAGATCTACCAAGTTCAAACTTGTCCGGGTGGGTGTGGCTTGGGTCTGACTTCTGGGCTCCACTTCTTTGTGCTGCAGCCCTTGGAGGTGAACCTGCTGTGCCACTCTGGCAAGATGTTCTGCTCCTGGATCAGCTGGGTGGGTCTTGCCTCTAGCTTCTCTGCAGGGAGTTCTGCCACAGAGTTCCACGCCAGGCCCGTCTGATGGAGGAAGTTCCACACATACACTGGGCCTGGAGCTCACTGGAGTGAGGATCCAGAGGGCCCTGGGCAGTCCGACTCACATGCCTGGCCTGTGTGCTGGCTGCCAGATTACAACTATTAACAGCCATTAAGATTGGAATTTTAGGGACAACCCACTGGGGCCCCCCTCTTGTCCCTCTGTTGGACAGGAGCTTTGTTTCCCTCAATAAATATATTCTGCTCATAAAAAAGAATGATTGGAATTTTAATCATTGAGGGGGAGAAAAGTTACAAAAATGTCTAAAATCTGTCCTTTAAGTTTTTTGGGAGGTACAGTATTGCTCAACTCACTTAACTGTAACTTGTGTCATGACGCTTATGTAAAGGGTTTGTACAGAGCCCTTCTTGGTGTTTCTTTCTATTCCACTTCACGCAAATGTTTGGAGGAGTGCATATTGGTTTGACAGCAGTATTTCATAAAATTTACATGACTTATTTAACCAGGACTTCTACAAGCCTATTCCACAGATTATCTTTTTGTTTCTAAAACTGTTTTTTAAGCCACATGAAACCCTCAGAAAGTGAGGATTCTATTAGTCCATGACCTTGTGTTTTAGTGGGAAAAACTGCCTTCGCAATCCATAAAGTGTGTTAATGTAGGGGATAGAACCTTTATCCTCCCACTAGCCTTCCAATCAACGGGATGGATTAGGCCCTAAATAATCTGACATTAGTATTAAAGCAAATATTTAAAACACATGTGCGCCCATTACTGGCGCATTATGTATGGAGCTTTAGCTCATGGTATTAAGCCACAGCTTGATCCCCAACCCATTCCCCGGAAGCCATCGCCACGTGTCGTGTTAGGTAGGGGATGCAGATTATGGCTTAGGTCACTTTTTCAATTAATGGCAGAGGAAAGACTTGATGGTCATTTAAGAACTGATTAGTGGGACAGCGTGTTAGAAGCGGGGGACCCGAAGTGCGCTTTGCCTTGTTGCCCGTGTCTGGGACCAGCTGCTGTGCTGAACGAAGAGGTAGCGGCCACGAAGAAACTGTACATTGGTGCTCGGATTTCACAGCTAGGCAACGCTGGAACTAGAGCAGAAGGCCCGGCAAGGCCTTTAAAAACCACAGTCCAGCTCCATTATGAATAAGTTGAAAGGGCCATCACATACAGCCACAGTTCCAGGTCCCTCTTTCAGGGACCAAACTCTTCAGATGCTCAAATGCCTCCCATGAAATGTCATAATATTCACTTAGAATACATGTACCTCCTCAAATATACCTTTAAAAAAATCATCTCTAGATGACTTGCAGTATCTCATGGAATTAAATACTAGGTAAGTATTTTGTATTGTTCTGGGACTAATTACAAGAAAAAGGTCTGTACAGGTCTAAGGATACAGAGAACCCACTGTAGATGGTTTACTATTTCAATTGTTTTTTGAAAATAAAATGTGTCTATCTTTTTTTTTACTCACCTGGGAGTTTTCAGATGCTTTTACTCAGTAACTCCTTTCACTGACCTGGATCGGTGGCCCTTTGTTTTCACTCTAGCCCATGGCTTCCCAGGGCTTGGTGGCATCGGGTGGCCTTTGGGGTCCTATGAGCCATCATATATATAGTATTTTATGGAAGGGCCTACAGGGTTTTCAGGGTCTCACTACTAGATCTGACTTGTAGTGATCTGCCTGTTTACAGCCTCCCAAGAGCTGGGATTACAGGCACGTACCACCACATCCAGTCTCAATTGCCTTCTCAGCACGCCCTGGGAGCGGGGCTGGCACAGCGGGCCCAGAGATCGAACCCCCAACCCTTGAGCCTGCTTGCAGGTGCTTTAATCCGCTGAGCTATTTGGCCGAGCCCCACCACGTCAGAATATTAAAGTAAAGCCTAGCAAACTAGGAAAACAACACGAAGGAGCAATCTCAGCTGCCATTCGGCGCCAAAGTGTCAGATCAATGGAGGAAATGGGGTACATGTTCTCAGCTCTGACAGGCACAGGATAGTTCCTCACCTGAAGTCCTCGGGCAGTGAGCATTAAGCTGGCTTAGGAAGACGGAGGAGGATAGAATGCTGGTAAAAACTAGTGCCTGGGGTGGGGAAGCTGATTAGTGGCATTGTTCAGTTCCCACAAACATTCCCAACCTGGCTGATTTCAAATCATCAGATTCTCTGATTCTGAGCACAGAACAGGAAAGAGGCTGGTGAGGTCTCAGCCAGCACAGGCTAGCTGCAGCCCCGCTGCTCAGGACACTGGTGAGTGCAGAAGGGCCAGCCACCTTAGCAAGTGTTCTCCTGAAAGGAAGGGTGGGGGCTTTGAAACGTCCCCGAAGCAAGACAGCATCTGCATCTGCTTGGCCCCTTCCCTCTCCCACCCCACATTAGAGTATGGTCCTAATTGCAAGGCAAACACCTTTGAAAACCACCCTTAAGACCTCTCCAGGGACAAGTAACAGCAGTGACTGGGCCAGCCATGCTTTGTAGTGGTTTCTGGGGCCAGACTCTCCCTGGTCTACTTACTCCCTCTTCCTGAGCATCTCCGGTGAGCAGAACACATGTCCGAGAAGATGGACTCAGATTAAAAGTGGTTCCCCCAAAACCGATCAAAGGTGCAGAGAAGCCCAGAATTAGAGTGGATTTAAAACTTGGTAGAACTTGCCCGATTTGCTGTCTCTTGGCTATGTGTTTGAAGTGTGCAGTGGGGCTCCCGCGTTCTGATCTCCTCACTCAGGAAGTGTCAAAATGCCTCTGGTGAATCCAACTTTGTTCAGCGCCACGGCTAAAGCAGAGGCTTTGGAAATGAAAGCAACTGCAGATCTCGTGGGTGAGATCAGAGCTCTCGGGGGACAATAAGCGACCACAGCTTTCGGACCTATGCTACCCCCCAAAATTAATGTGGTCTAACTGTCTCCAGCAAGGTTCCAGCTGCAAGTTCACAGCTGAGGAGGGAGGAGGGAGGTGGTTCGATCGTTTATTCATTCATTCACTCAAGTACACAAGGAATAAAACAGACCTTGGTCTTTTTTGCTTCAACTTTTATCTCCTTTAATCCTGATCTCTCCCATTTTGCTGCCTCCCCCACCCATGAACTTGGATTAACAAACAACCTCTATACTTACAAAAACGGCTCTGGAAAGGACTCTTCCAACAATTGCTGTAAAAATAAATGAATATATAAAAAAATAAAACAGAGCAATTTCCAGGTGTTCCAAAGGCAAGCTTAAAATCCATTAATAAAGAAAAACTACAGCCTGGACCACACCACAAAGACACACCCGCTTTCTTCTCAGTGTTTCCAGCCCTGATACTGCTTCATCTCGGGGTATTCAGAGTCTGAATCCAGATTTGCACCAGGTGAATAAAACTGCTACACTCTTGAAATATTTATTTTTTCGGTGATGCAACAAATATCTACTGACCACCTCTTCTGTCCAAACACTCATCTGGGGGTGCATCCATGAACAAAACAAAGAGAAGACCCAGCCCCTCGAAGCGTCTGTACTCCAGCCACCCCTAGAGTCACAGACCAGAGGGTTTTAAGCTACACAGTGGGCATCCATAGGGGAGCCACAGAGGGAGGGCTGAAGGCCAGATTCTCCATTCTACTTTAGTCCATGATCCACTCTTCGACTTCTCGTATTGGAGTAAAGGCCTGGTTTATGCCAACAAACACTGCACCTTCCAGAAAAGACTCCCAGAAAATATGAGGGTTTAGGAATGGCCGAAGGCAGGAAATTACAATACAAATCTTCATTCATTTGACAGAAGCAACAGGGAAGTCAAACACAACCGAAAGATCACTAATTCCTCAGCATGTAAATACAAAGCACCCAGCTCTGAACTGCTAGGGCGTCAGGTGACCGCAGTCCTACCAGGATACTCTGCCAAGATCTGGAAGCACCCTGTGTGGTGACAATGAAGAGTAGGCTGGCCTTTAGTGCCTTCATTCTTTTCACAGTTTCTCCCTACAGTGTACCCCTTTGGTCCACATCTGGATCTGACCATCTCCAGCCTTCCCTCTGCTTTCTCTCCAACATCTTCTCAGCTCTCTCACGTGCAGAACCAGTGTCTTCCATGTTGTCCTGCTGCGTGCAGCACACGCCACACTGTTGCACACCTGGGCAGTCGCTGTTCATCACTTGTAGTGGGAGATGGTGCCGCGAACTGTGCAGGCCAGGACCTCTCTGATGCTTCCTCCCCTCAGCACGGTTAGAAAGTCTGTGTCCCGCACAGGCCGGGCTGTGAAGAGAAGACCCAGCTGTCTCCAGCAGCGCCCACCAGCTGTCTCTAGGAGGAAACAAGGCCGAGAGGCCAGCAGCGTGGTCTGTGAGCAGTGTTTCAGGACTCAAGGGCAGAGTGACTCTGAGTACAAGCTGTAGACTTAGGTTTGGGAGGGGTAAAGACAACTGACTTAGTGAGACTCTGGGCCCCAGCTATGCTGTCTGGGTCTCCAACAGCAAAATGTGCCCTGTCCTTCCCACTAGGCTCTGGGAAGCTTTGTGGCATAGCGTGCAGACAGCGCCAGGAGCCCTGAGGAGATGCACCATGTCGATAGGGAGAAAACCAGAGCGTCCAGAGGAACCCCAGGTACTCAGGAAGCTGAGCAGGAGAACCACAAGCTTACATCCAGCCTGCAATTTAGTGAGACCTTGTCTCAAAATAAATACTGAAAGGACTGGGGGTCTGGGACTGTAGGACAGTGGTAGAGCATCTCTGGGTTATATTTTTGCGGGAGGAAAGAGACAGACAGAAAGGAAGAAGAATAGGGGGAAGATGAAAAAAAGGAACACAGAGAAGGAAGAGTAGGAAGGGGAAGGGAAGGAAAGGGCCACCAAAGGTGGCATCTCGCAACGGTGGCAGCTCAGCAGCCGGTACTACTAACTCCACAGCCCTAACACTGACTTGCAAACACACCTGGGCCCAGGCCCTGAGCCACTGTACTTCAGGAACACTGATCACCATCCCGTGGGAGGGTTTCAACCTCACAGTGCTGATGGGACAGAATCAGGAAGCGGCTACAGAAATCAGCTCCAGGACACAACCGGCCAGGCATGTGCACAGGATGAGCCATGTGGAACCCCGCGCTCTGTGAGCCTTCCAGGTGGGACATTATGCGGGTGGCTCCATTTCATCATACAGGTTGGTACAACCCCCGAAAGGTGCCTGGAAGTAGTGAAAGAATCCCAGCGGGTTCGGGCATGGGTAGATGCAAACCACCAATAAAACAAGGGGCTCCTGCTCAGATGTCCAGAGGGATGTCCTGATGGGCACAGGGCAGCTCGGTAAGTGTATGGAAACTGGCTATCACCCATGCGCAGTAGATTGCTGTTCCCTGCGGGATGAGAAGTGGGATGACAAGCCCTGGGGTGCCTGCTTCTAGTCCACTTAGACCTATGGCTTCCACACTGAGCTGCAGGTACAGGACTTTAGAGATGGGCCCTGTCACGCCCTCACAGATTTCTTCTTTTCTTCTAGACGGGTATGTCCGGGGGCACCAGGTCATTTTCAAGACTTCCTCCACCCCATGTGATTCTACTGCCCAGTTTCCAGGTTGAAAACTCTGGGCTGACCCCAGGCGTGCGCAGTACATAGTGCGTGCGCAGTGCGCGTGCCGACGACAGCCTGCGTAACTGCTCCTCCCGGATCCTTTCAGTCCTTAAAGCCAGCTTACAGGCAGGCGTGCTGAGGGCAAGGCTGAGTCAAGAGAGCATCCGGCCCATCTGCCTAGGCTGCGCGCAATCCGAGGATCTTCACAAAGGTTCTGTCTCCCCAAAACCAGAAGCAGCTCTGAAAGGCTGCAGGGACGCCCTGGGACCCCTGTGCTGCTGATATTGCATGATGATCCTCAGGCCAGGTCTCCTGCCTCGCAGTTTGGGGACAGGGTCTCTCGGAACAGGGTCGGCCTCTGTGACTGTCAGCGCCCCGTGAGCCTCTTGTCGGTGGCCTAGTGTTGGTACTGAGAGAAGCATCAGAGGCAGGATACACACGCACGCACGCACGCACGCACGCACGCACGCACGCACTGGGCTCCAGGAAAACCTCTGGTTGAGGGGATCCTCGAGGTAGCCACCACGAGCCGCAGCCAACTGCTCCTTTGAAAGGTGTCCTCAGGCCGGCCGCCTCAACCTAAGGAGGAGAGCACTCCTTACAAATGCACCATCTCAGCCCAGAATCCACTTCCGGGAATGTCTCCGGGAGGTGCATTTATACGTTACAATGGTCGTGAGCAACAGCAGAATTACTTTGGTCCCATCTTGCTGCTTTAGAACATCTGTGTCATCCTTTATTTCCCCTGAGAGTACCCCACCTCCCCCACACGACCATTTTTCTTTTCTTTCTTTAAAAAAAAAAAAAACAGTAGCAATTTTTCCTGCCCTTCTTAAGTACAGGAAACTGAGCCGAGCAGGGAGCTCGCAGCTAAGTCTTTTGTAAGGTTTCCTGCACTGGCCCCAGGGGCCCCGGCACAGCTGCTGCTATTTGGTTACGTTCTGCACCAGCAATTCTAGCATTTGGAAAGTGAAATTCATTTTTCTCTCTCTGGATTATGAAAGCCCAGGGCAAAGAAGGTGAAGAAGCCACCAGTTGGAAGAAATAGCTATCAGAAAACTCGGGTGTAGCAGCGAGGTCAGAACCATTTCGGCTTTAGGTTATGGGATTTGATTTCGGCCTCCTCAGACTCTTCCTTCATATGGAGATGGGAGAATTTCTTTAATAAGGCTGCAAACAAAGGCTTATAGTTCTAAAGCCTTCAACATTTGACTCACAAGTCCTCATATTAAGTTACACTCCAAACAGGGGTTATGTTCTCTCTGTTGGGAATAATTACTTTCGGAAACGTTAGGTGAAGTCCTGTCAGCCATGATCTCAGACACTTGTAATATTAATTGTCCCATTTAATAAGGCAATGTATCCCTTTAACCTTCCATCAGCGCATGCTCCTCATTTCATTGAGTAATAAAGGAAATCACTTTCTCAGATCTTCAATCCAGCTCCCCTTCTGTTCAGCTCCTCGACCCAGCATTAACAAGACACCTTCGCTACTGAAATAAGCCAAAAATAAAACCCACTTGAGGAGAGGAGAGGAAAGAATTTGCACCCACTGAATAACTCCTTGGAGTTTAAAGGATTTGAGTGAGTTTGAAACAAACTGTGCTTATTCTTACAAAATTGCAAATGAATGTAAAATGGACAAAAATTTTGCATCACAAAAATTGTTTGCATCACAAAAATTAGGACCGCAAGCCATGAGTTAGAAATATGATTAAACTGGTATCATAGGACAAAAATAAAAAAGCAGACCTGTGACAGCTGCTTGAGCTTCCCCACCTCCACATAGACTCTCAAAGAAACATTTAAAATGTGAGATTTTTGGTGGTGTAAGCACCTGCCTGGCAAGCACAAGGACCCTGGTTCAGTCCCTGGTACCGCATGCTTTGCCAGCCCCGGAACTCTGTGTACTAGGAAGACTGAGACAGGAGGATCGCCGTGAGTCTGAGCTGCACAGCGAGACCCAGGACCAAATAAATAAATGAGTTAATTTTTTTTTTTTAAGTGAGCTTTTGTTCCTTCAACCTACTGCGCTCAGGCCCAGTGGGTCCCGTGGAGCAGCTGAAATCCTTCAGAGTCACTCACAAATACTTCATCTGACCTGCTGTTGTTCCAAAGGAGTATGAAAAGTGTGCTTCTTGCTGTGACAACTTGAAATCAAATAAACATAATCTCCTTAATTTTCCTTCCAAATAGTTCCATATTTTAAGTCTAAATGCAGTAAAACATAAGGGTTCTGGCTTTTAAAAAGTTTTTAATTTTTAATGTGTGTGGTGTTGGATTTTTTTCCCCTTCCAGTTCACGTTAGTTTGATTTTCAGAGTATAATTTATATCTAAAACCAAGGAAACACATTTTCTTCATTTTAGACACACACACACACACACACACACACGTGTGCATGCCGGCAGTGTGGTGTGCTTGCCTAATGTATGAGTGCCCCTTTGTAAGAGTGATATCTTAAAGCAAAGACAAACACTCTTATTTATAATTAATCATCACTTGCTAGACCAGAGAAGACTTTAGCAAACCGTGCAACAAATTGAATACTATTTCCTTATGTAAAATTGGTTCTGGTCCATTGTTTTTATTTATCTGAAATAATGGTATTCACTCAAGTTTGTAATAACACTGCACGGCTGAAGGGAGTTTACTTTAGGAATTATATCTAGTATCTGTTCCCTCGCCCTTTGTTAAACAGAATCTCCAAGGAGAAAATCTGAATGTGGCTCTGATTTAAGAAGAAAAGGGGAAAAACATGCTTTTCTAAAACCTCACTATGTAGGCTGCTGTTTTAGATGGTTTGAAGATTTTTAATAATTCTTGTTTGTTTGCCCTAGGCATTGAGCACTGGATAAAAGAAAAATTGCCTTCTTCTGCAAAGAGAATTAGAAGGCGTGGAGTTGCTTTATTCTAAGGCTAGGAGTTGTCACATAATGTTCTATTAATTTCCTGTGCTCTTTTATGAGGGAAGCCTACCTAACCTTTTGCCCAAACAAGGAATATTTACCTAGTACTCCCAGGAGTGGATAAATTCACCAGTTTGGAAGTGCTTGCTTTTCTTCAGCACCGCTAGAGGATGCTCTAGGGCCATGAGACCCAGACCGCTTTTCTTTAGATGCCAGCAAGGCAGGCTGATGAAGAGCCTGGGGAAAAAGCTTCCCTAATTACACAGGTGTCCCTTGCATGATTTTGGTAGGACCGGGCTAAGTTCTCCAGTTTGGTTAAGGTGGAGCTGAAAACTTTAGCTTTAAAATTGATGCATGACAATATTCTGAATTACTCCTTCTCCCCTTTGGTCTGAATTAGCTTCACATGACTCTAGTAAGATGGTGGAAAATATTTTTTTGGGGGGGGTACTGGAAATCGAACTCATGACCTCATGCTTGCCAGGTAGCCGCTGTGCCACTGGCTGTATCCCCAACCCAAATATATTATTTTTATTTCATCCTTAAATTATATTTTCCGCTGGACACAGTAGCACATGCCTGTAATCCCAGCACTTGGGGAGGCTGAGGCAGGAGGATCATTGAGTTTGAGGCCAACATAGGCTACATAGAGTTCAAGCCCAGGCTGGATGATAGCAAAACCTGTCTCAAAACAACAGATAAGCTGTATCTTCAGTCAGTATGTCATTATTTATAAAATCAGCAGCACGGTGGCCCCACTACACGGATGTGTAACTGGGCTCCCTTGGGCAGAGTTCACCCTTTGAGTGGAGGAAGGGGTCTCACGAGAATGCATCGCCCACTTGTGTTGGTCTCTGCTGAATCGTTTCTTTTGAAACCCACCCTCCTTCTGCGTGGCTGGCCTTCATCATGTGGCCACATTGCCGGGAGCCTGGGAGGGGAAGGCGTGGTGTGAATGTCCACTACCCTTGTCCCTGACAAAGACTCCTCAGTCCCAGCATGTGGGCGGGCAGTGGCAGGGGAAGACAACGTGCACCTGTGTGCTCCTAGCGCCTCACAGCAGCATGTGGCCTGCCTGGCACAAAGGACACAGCAGTCATCGGTCTTCCTTCAGGAGAAAGCAGGTCTCTGTGTCTCTGAGGTCCGGCACCGCGGTCCTTCAGTTCCTGTCTGTCTCGGTGACCTGAAGTCCTTTAGCTCCTAGGCCTTTAAATGGCTTCAGAGCTGGAATAGCTTCCTCCCAACCCTGCCAGCAATACTTGCTCCAGCAAATTCTGAAACAGAATTAAATAAAAGAAGAGCGCTGTCTGCAGAAGTACAGCTCTAGGGCTAACAGTGACTTATGTGGGCTTCCAGCGTCTACCCAAACCTCCCATCCAAAGTCACCGAAGACCTCCTGGGCAGCCCAGACTCTGCCTGGAACGGTGGAAGAGTGGCTGCTCCTGCCTCTAGCAGACCATGAAGATGACCCGTCCTATTCCTGATCCCAAAATCCGGATGAAGATGCCAAGCGCCAGGTTTCTTGGACCTCGGGGGCTTCTGAGAAGACTCACGAAGACAGCTTGGAGGAAGAACAGCGTGCAAGCCGAAGCTGATTCCTCCTGCGACTTTCTGGAAGTTTCTTCCACCTGTGCTGTGTAACCCACCAACGCTCTTTGAGCAGAAAAGGAGAAGGCAAACCCAGTGAGTGATTTGTCTCAGCTGGGCAGGGCGTGGAATTAGGTTTTGAAAAAGACTGGTATGCGAGTTATTCAGCTTGTGAGGGGCGTGATCAAGGCTCAAACATTCCATTGCCCCATGTCTCTGTCTCTGTCTCTGTCTCTGTCTCTGTCTCTCTCTCTCTCTCTCTCTCTTTCTCTCTCTGACCCATAGCGCAGACACGAGATACCAGGTTTGGGGTGGCACAGTGTGCCCAAAGTGAAACACTGCTATTAACTTCTATAGTGTCAACCTGGACTATTAACTATTTGGTTTTTCTAAAGATAATTTCCTCAATAACGTTTGAAGAACCACCTTTCAAAAAGTAGTGTGTTATTATTACTTCCCAAAAATATGTTTTATGTTACTCATCAAAGAGCTGGAATTTCAGTATAACAAAGGTTGAACGGACTCGAAAAGGAAAAAAAAGAATTGAGATTTACATAAAGTCCATGTTTTTCTATCATCCTGTTTTTAGTCACCATTCCGCCTCTTTGCAGAATGACAAGTTCCATCCTGTTTTCCAGCCAGCTTCTAATGCCCTAATTGCTAACCTCATTGTCATTAGGGTACATGTGGCACAAATACACGGACAGAGAGGAAAGTGAGAATCTAAGTGGGACAGAAAAACAGATACAGGTGTGCATGTGGAGAGAGAGAGAGAGAGACAGAGAGA
>NDGN011322197.1:0-20497 GCA_002564285.1 Tympanoctomys barrerae
ACCCAGTGTGTAAGCCAGAAGGGCATGCTCACGGGTCTGCCCATTCTTGGAGATACCAGCTTCAAATTCACCAACACCAGCAGGAACAATCAGGACAGCACAGTCAGTCTGAGATGTGCCCATAATCATGTTTTTGATGAGGTCTCTGTGTCTAGGGACATCAATGATGCTCACATAATACTTGCTGGTTTCGAATTTCCATGGGGAGATGTCAGTGGCGATACCACGCTTGCACTTGGCTCTCAGCTTGTCCAAGACCCGGGCATACTAGAAGGAACCCTTCCCCATCTCAGCAGCCTCCTTCTCAAAATTTTCAGTGGTTCTTTTGTCAATGCCATCATATTTGCAGATCAGATGGCTGATGGTGGTAGATTTGCTGGAGTCCACGTGTCCGATGATGACAATACTAATGTGAGTCTTTTCTTTCCCCATGTTGGCTTGGATTTAGTGGTGGCTCTCACTATATCTGTGTTCTCGCGACAAACCCATTGTGAAAAAGCCATATTTAACTGCTGATAAGATTCAGACAGATGTTTCCACCTCTCCTGAAATCCCACCTTCCCCTGCCTAGCCAGACCTGACATTTCTTTGGTGTGCCTACCATTTCTTGCTACGGATTCTAGTTTCCTTCATGAGCTCATCCTTCTCAAGACTTCTTGCTAAATGATGTCATTCCTAAGACGTGGTCAGAGCTCTCTTCTCTTTTCGCTATATCCTCTCCCTAAGCAAATCTCATCCTCCCTGGAAATTTTAATTACCGCCTCTACATCAAGGACTCATAAAATCAGCTCTTCAGCCCAGATATATTCTCTCACTGGAACAACCATGTACGTAGCTGACAATTCTAGTTAACTCCCTCGAAGGTGCTTCCAATGGCACTACATCAGCTGGGTCCATGGGGCTGCTGCACACCTCTACCTTTCCTTCCCATGCTGGCAGCAGGAGCATCCACGAAATTAATCCTAAAGCCCAGGAGTCAGACCTGTCTCTCCCTGTCTTCTGCTCCACAGCTGGTCCATCACAGGCATTTACTACTAGTCCCATGTCACATTTATGTCTGACATAGTGTGCTCCATCTCCACTGTCAACCCTTGTTCAAGTCACTATCATGTATCAATGAGTACTAGGATGCCCTCATTGATCTCCACACATCCACCCTAGCTTCTCTCCAATTCCGTCTCCAAACTGCAGTGAATGACAGTTTTAAAACACACCTCACAGTCCAGGGCCTTCCTACTAAATTAAAGCCCTGTAACAGCTACTTATTGCTCTTAACCCAGAGATTTGAAAACAAACTCTTTGACCCCTGCAGGGAATGTCTCCTCAATCTTCCTGACTCCATGCTCCCCACACCGGCTGGCTCTGTCTCTCTGTCTCTCTGTGTGTCGCCTACCCTTGCCCCACAAACACACTACAATACCATAGATCCTTTCCATGTACTGCCTCAGGAGACCCCCAAAGCCTGTCTCCAGTTTTACCCATCCTTCAAATCTCAGCTGGTGCATCACTTCTGGGGAAAGCTTTCCTAACCCAAGGCTGGGCCAAGGCCTCTTTTAGCCTCACTCTGAAAGCATCACACACATTCCTTCAGGTGGCCCACTTCAGATGGACAATCCAAAGTCACAGCCTGTGGCCACGAGACTAACAACGCCCCTTCACCTCTCCTAACCTCCATCATATAACGTGATAGCTTACTTCAAGGTCCCTCATGCCTATATAACTCCTGACTACCAGGAAAGTCTCAATTACATTGAGTAAGAATATTAATTAATGCTGAAACCATAGCAACAACTAGACAAGGAACACAAAAGCCAGCAAATCCACCCTTGTCCTTAAACACCCAGCCAGTGAGTAGGTAATAAGCTCAGCTCTAGGACACAAAAACAAGCTCTTATTACGTGTCCCAGATGCACCATGCACCAAAACGTGTCACACCGTGGCAGAAGACGCCTTGCACAGGGCAAGTCAAAACCACCTAAAAAGCATGGACTGTTTGTTTGGTCTTATTAATTTTAAACGAATAACAAAATCTCAACAATTTTTCTCTGGGATTATGTAAAAACTGCCAAGTTCCTTTGAAAGGAGGATCTAAGCTTTACTTGGCAATTTCTAAGGAAGGCTGCCCTTCCACATATTCTTTTGCCTTCCAAGATCCATGGCAAAGATTCTCAAAGAGAAGACACCAGCTGGATCCAGCCACTCACAGAAAATGGCCCTGCCACTGCCATGCAGATTCACCAAAATGTCCAGACTGTGGGTGCTGCTTGGAAGGCTGTAGATCCTGATAGATGAATAGGAACTTCCTGTCAAGTAAGATGTACTAGAATCCTAATATTTCAACATCCCTCAACACAGTACTCAAGTTAGAAATCCAAGGATATAGAACTCGAGTTTACATAAGGTACCTTATTTGTAGAGTTTCCTGAAAACAATTTATGAAATACTGATAGCCACTGAAGGTGTAAATATTAATCTGGATTAAAACTTTAAATTTCTACATTAGTATCAATCATTACAACTTTAATGTATACATTTAAAGAAATGTAGCCAACATGACTGGAACAAGAGTTCATGCCATAAATTTCTTTTTTTTCTTTTTCTTTTTTCTTTTTCGGTATCAGCAAGCAAACTCAGATCCTGGTGCTAGCCAGGCGACACACCCTAAATTTCAAACATGCACTTTCTCAAAAGTGAAATTGAAATTACCGAAGGAATGCTGGAGTGGCAGTTCTACGGTAGAGCCTGTGCTTAGCAAACGCAAGGCAGAGGATTCAATCCTCAGCACCAAGAATAGCAAAAAATGAGTGAGAAACAGACGGGAGGACAGCTAGCTCGCCCCTGCTGCCCCACCTGTGCGCCCAGCTCATTGTAGAGGACCTTCAGGGAGGTCAGCTGCTCATCCATGCCTCTGGGGTTGTCGGTCTGCTGCTTCTGGACAATGTGCCGTCCCGTTTTGATCACTGTCTCCACTTCGAGTTTGACTTCACTCAGGGTTTTATAGAGTTTCTTTACCAAAAAAAAAAAAAAAAAAGGCCGAGTTATAAAAACTTGTCAACCAGAATTAGTTCAAAATGCAGCGCACGCTGCTTGACAGCTCAGAACCCATGAAGAAGACCAAAGGGCGTTATCTTCCTCAAATTTGGTGCCAAGGTCAGGTCAACAGACAACAAAGCTGTAATACCGTTCTCAAATCAGGCAGCAAAATAAACTAATAGAATTTATGCTTGTTTAAAAAACTTAGAGACGTGTATTCAATGTTTACGGAAATACCTCAGCACAAACATTTGTCTACACAGCATGAGAAAAATTAGGACTACAAGGTAGATGTCTGAAATGGATAAAATTCCATTTGAGACCTAAGGGCTTGGCTCAGTGGTAATCAGCATGCTTAGCATGCACAAGGCCTTGGACAAAATCCCCAGCCTGGGAAGTACACAAATATAAACACAAACACACACACATACACACGCATTATATTTTTAGAAGTCCTAAGTACTATGGCTAAAAAAGTCAATATTGGCTGTTTTTGACTGTTGGAATTTGGGATCACTAGCATTTAGTTATTTCTATTTCTATAAAGAAGCAAGTCCACCCCCAATGAGTGTATATTACTTAAATTATGTTAATGTATATAAAACTCAATATATCAAGATGGCTATGACTACGTAAAATCAGAGTTCTGCAGGTCAAGTTCAGAGATGTCCTCACCCCAGGTGCCTCAAATTCCAAAGCTGTGGACACCTGCTCTTGGTGCCATGCATTATCGTCCTAACCTGAGACACCAGAGAGCATGCTGTCACCTGAGGGCACTGAACCGACATGAGATCAGAGAGCGCTCGCTGTTTGCCACTCTACCCCAACAGGCAAGGAAGTGCTTATGTGCAGGAGAGACAGAGGTTCAAATTTCTCCTATTCAAGCATGTTTTCACCCACCTCAGAAACAGATGTGTGGAAAATGCTGTTTGGAAAAGCACGGGAATTGTCCTCAGAACTTTACCCAACAAATGACATAGTGGCTTTCAGGCAGGACAGCAAGGCTAGGTCATATTGTCCTGGCCACATTATTTTAAAATGTTTACTTGATTGAATTATGAAGTTCAACACTAAAGTAGTATCAAAGCTTACAGATCATTTCTTCTTTCGCACCTTAGATTTCAACTTGTATTTAAACTTTTATTTCCCTAGAAAAATGTATTATACTCTAATAGTCCCATCATCCATTCTACTTGGGATATTACGTTCATCTTTTTTTCCTTTGGCTTAAACTTTATGAATTAGAAGTTAACATTTTGCATCTTGCTTTCATGGAGGAAAAAAAAAATTTTTTTAATATGGTAACATTCCTGACATCGCTTCTAACTTCAATTCATCTGGGTATCTCCAATTCATCCCTGAAGGCTGGACATATAGCTCAGTGGCAAAGCATTAGCCTCGCATACACGAGGCCCGAGGTTAAAAAAAAAAAAAAACTATCCTTGCTAAAAAGACAGTGCCCTCAGGGATTTAACTTACCTGCACCACACTGCTGAAGTCTTGCCTAAAGTTAGGCTACATGAAGATGTTTCTTTGTTCATCTGTGATACTGTAATCGCTAAACTTACTCTTTCTCATTTCTCCTAAATTTCTCTGGAAAGACAACACTCTTTTGGAATGTGTTCCCACCATCAGCCTGCGCTCAGCACCCCTCAGGCCAGCGCTGGGCCCCAGCTCCTCACCATGCACTTCTCCAAGTGGCTCTGCACGACCTCGGGGTCCGCGTCCTTCACCTCCAGGACAGGGAGCTCGGCTTGCACACCTTCCAGCACACGCTTGCAGTCGAGCATGCGCTGTTCAAAGTTAGCAGGTTTCTGGAAGAGCTGGAATTTTGTGGACACTTCTCGAAGTTTCCTCTGCGTACCAAAATGAAAATAGTGAGTGGCTCACATCAGAGTATCTCCTTCTACCTCTCTCACCCCCTCCCCTCCCCGTCCTTCTCTCTCTCTCTCTCTCTCTCTCTCTCTCTCTCTCTCTCTCTCTCTGTTGCTATGAAAGAAGCCACCCAGGAAGGCACACAGGAACACGACCAAGAGAAGGCCTGAAGGAACCAGGCAAGGTCACCCAATTGCCTAACTAAACGCACAGCCCAGTATCACAAAGCATGTGACAAACACTGTCTTAATCTCAGAAACAGTAATTCGGGACAATAAACTTGCACAAAGCTGGTCTGGCTGGAACTAAAACTTCATTAATTTTCTCTCACCTGTGCAAAAAATATAGTCCAGGAACCCAGAGCTCAAAGGCATTGTTCCCAAGTTCAAAGTCAAAGCCAATTACAAAGAACCCATTAAGGAGCTGAGTGCAGCTGCATCCGGGCTCACTCAGCCACACAGTCTGATACGGGCTCAGTGTCAGCGGAACAAGCTACAGAAGCTAACTTCTAACTCGAGCTCACTCTCTCTCTTTTCCATTATAAAAAGTCAGAGTGAGTGTTTCTCCACTCAGGCACCCATTTGTTGCTATGTGGTGCAATGTGCCATGGACACAGCACTCCCCAGTTTACATCAGAAAGAGCACTGAAGCTTCTGAAGAGCCAGCTCTCCTCCTCTCCTTTTTCTTCTTTCTTCCTAGCACTTGAGCATACCTGAAGCACATCCACCTGGCTTCCTCCTCTCCCAGTCCTGCCCTCTGGAGAGGGAGGAGGCTGAGAGTGCAGGGTCCTCCTCAGCTCCTCCAGGGTGAGCTCATGGGCCGAGATCTCTGCTTGGATTTTCTACCAAGAGGATTAAAAAGGCAGAGGAAAGTTGTTTTTTAGAAAAGCACATAAAGAAACAATGCAAAACTTCTATATAGTTCTGTGATATGATATTGTAAAGCAGCTTTATTTTTGGCAGAACCAGGGACTGAACTCAGACCCTTGCACTTGCCAGGCAAGCGCTTATTCTACTGAGCCATGTCCCCGGCCCCCGTGATATTGTATTTTCCCAGCTTTCATGAGCTTTAGTGAGTATGTCACGCAGCTAATAATAAGGACCACCATCCTGGACAACTACTGTGTGCTAGTGTAGGAGATCGCTTATTTAGCTTATGATTAAGGCAGCTGGCCAGTGCAAGGACCTGCGATACAAGTGGGGTGACCGGCCACAGCGATAAAAATTTAGACAGTGAATTAGGACTTTGGACGAAGAATGAATTTTCCTTAGGCAGCATGGGATGCAGCTTTCTAAGATCCTGAATTTAGAAGAAGTTAGTATGCCAATTGACCAGTTCTATCTGAGATCTCAGTTTACTATCAACCCTGTGTGAAAGAACAGGACTGGAACTTCCTGAGCCCCAGTTGGCCATTTTAAATCCATAGCAACACCAAGATAAATAATCAAGCAATTTCCACACCCTGCTCTCCTGTGTTTCTAAATTGAGAAAGGCTGGGGATATAGCTGAACGGCTTAGGCGCCTGCCTGGCTAGCGCAAGGTCTCAAGTTGGATTCCCGGTACTGCAAAACAATAAAAATAAAAAATAAATCAAGAGGCCATGTGGTGGTTCTCCACGTGGGACCCTTCTTGAACATCTGGAGCTACTCTTTTCTGCCTTCTCTTTATTGCCAATAAAACTTTCCTAACTTCCTTCCTTGTTTCTTGACCTCATTCTTCATTGTCTGTGCAACCACAAACCCTGAACACGCAGTATTACTGCACATTCCCATGCGAATGTCTTTGCATTGGTCATCTCGAATGTTCACGCCTTATTTATAAAGAAGACACTGTCTCAACTTTAGAGCTAAGAAAATCTCAAGTGAAAAATGCTGGGCAGTTGCCAGCGTCTCCCATAGGAAGCAGGGAAACTCCAAAGCCTAGGAGCTGCTTCACGAGAAGAGTCCAGCATTCTCGCCAACACTGGCAGCGGGGATTCCCTGGCACCTGACACTGCCCATCTCCTCCTTCCAGCTGCAAGCCCTCACACGCAGGCCATACCTGAGCTTCCTGGGGAACTTGGAAAGCATCCACCCTGTCGGTCAGGTACGAGGTGAGCTGTTTGTCCAGCTCCCCCAGGCTCTCCTGCAGCACCTGCAGCATGTGGTCCGCTTCCCGCAGGGCCTGCAGTTGCTTCTCCAAAGAAATCTGTTTGCTCTCTGCCTGCACACGGAAGACATTTAGTCATTAGTTGCTCGGGACGACTATAAAGAGCTGAATATACAGTACCTCTGGCTACTAAGAAAAAAATGCAAAGCAGTAGTTCAAAACCATCACCTTCTTTATAAATAATGTCACCAATGGTGGCCTGGAAATGTCCTTTTAATATGCCGCGTACTTTGCAAATAGTAATTGCTACTTCCCAGATACAATCACAAATTACAAAACTGTAAAGATTTCTTACAGAACACATTAAACAGAATACAATTTGTAATTTATTACAAATGTGGAACATTTTAAGGACTCAGAAGTATCTATCAATAAAAATATAACAGGGATATAAAATAAACATTTTAACCTTACTTTTCAAAAATGTGAAATTCTATAAGTGCACTTATGTGTTTAATTATTCACTGAATTCTAAAGTTAAATATGGTATATATATGGTCTAAACATCAACAGTTATTACAGAGTAGGTGTTGGAAGGCCGTTAGTATCTTCCCAGCTTTGCTACTGAAAGTGTTCTCTACACATATGAATATACGTATCAGTAACAGATATGAATTAAGAAATGATGTGTGATGTATCAACAGTTTGTGCTAACAGTTTATGCCAAATTCTGGTGGCCCTGTCACATGCAGTGGCACGCGCCTGCAATTCCAGCTGCGAAGAGGCTGAGGGAGGCGGCCCTACGGAGGTCAGCTACACAAGTCACCAACCCCATCTCCAAATCAAATACAAGCAGCCAGGATCAGCGCAGACAGAATCCTTGTCTAGCACGTGCAAGGTCCTGGCTCCAATCCCTAGACTGAAAAAAGTAATTCTGATGGGCCTAATATTTTGTACGATAACAAGTTATTATACTTACATAGAATTTTCATATGATTCTTAAGGAAAATTAAATGTTTCACAAAAGAACTAACCCTACAGATACACTTTTTTAGCCAAGTTCTGCCTGCCTTATAAATGATAGATTCATTCTCTCCCACTTCAAAACCCTTATGTGCCCATTAATGTTGCTTAGAACTCTAACCAACATCAAAGCTTCAACCAAGCTTCCAGGCACGATGGTGCATGCCCAGAATCCTAGCATCCTAAGCGGCTGATACAGGGGGGCACAAGTTGAAGCCCCGCGCAGACAACTTAAAATAAAAAGTAAAAATGAGTCATGGTAGCAGAATATAGCTCTATGGAAAAAAAGCTGTGGGGCTAATCCCAGATCCCCTAAAAAATGATGCTTTAACTACCATTAACCTGGTACAGCTGCCGCCAACCTTAGCCAGCAAGAAAGCCCCACACGGTATGCAGCATGGTGTCAGTTCCACAGCATAAATACCTACACACACCTGTGTGTCCCGATTCTTACCAGGTGACTCAGCTCCTCGTAGCGGCTATTGAAAGCCTCCAGCTTCTCACTGATTATCTCATCAAGGATCCCTCCGTCAATCAGAGTCTGGCCGAGCTCCCGGATCTGGGTCCGATTATCTGCCGGGTGGCGCAGAACTGATTCCAGAGCCTAGGCCATGGAAGGGACAAAATTAGATTTACTAAGGAAGTGTATTAGGATCCTAAAAACACCATGTTCAAAGGAAATAATTTCATTCTCTAGAGAATGACTCCCAGAACAATACCAAGAATCAGATAAATGACTAATTCACAAAATCAGCCATTGTGGCATTAGAAAATTCATAAGATTGAGAAATTTCCATGATATATTATGATTTCCTCAAAATAATTTCAATAATGACCAAGTATATAAGAAATTCTAATGAATATGATACAAAGCTTAACAGCAGGGCCAGGGAGATGGCTCAGTAGAATAAGCGCTTCCCTGGCAAGTGCAAGGGCCTGAGTTCAATCCCCGGTTTTGAAAACAAAAAAAAAAAGATGAAAGCTTAACAGCAGAAAAGCACTACCCCCAAAATTTTCTCAACTATCATAAGTTTTGTCATTAAAGCTAGGTACTTGTTTTTCTACACATTATTTTATATGCACACTTATATATTAATATAAATCTTACTAACCACATGGGCTAAATATTATTCCCATTTTACAGATGGGAAAACTGCAGCTAAGGAAGTACACAACTTGCCTGTACAGAATCAGTCCTTGGCCCCAAAGCTTTTAGCGCCCAAAAGCCTTTTATCCAATGGACTACCCGCCACTGCACAGACCCTTACTAAGTGCACAGAACGCTTAGAAGCGTTTATCCTGGAGTTTGCTTGACAGCGTGTCTATTTCAAGGTACCCCAAACACACACATAATGGCCCTCATGGTCTGAAGCCACCGTTTTATAGCGAGCTTTCCATCCTTTCCAATCTCCAGGCCTCTCCCTCCTGAGACCCCCGTCCTGGACCAAGGGCTCTGCAGCTCGCCGACGGCCGACCTTCAGGCCAGTCACCCACTCCTCTCTGTCCTGCTGCCACCTTATCTACCCTCTTTCTCTTTTTTCTGAAGTAAGTCTTTAATTATTTTGTGATTCATTTAAAAAACAGCTGCCAAGTTGCCACGTGCCACATGCGCCCTGGCAACTGAGAAATGCAAAGAATCAGGGACACTTCCTGGCCCCAGAAGCCCCAAGTCCAGCTCTGCTGACAGGACCCGCCACCCCTGCCACAGTAAGGTGGGCCTCTTCACCAACTGCAAGCGTGTGAGGACGAGACTCAGTCGCGGGAAACACCGCCTTTTCTAATGCATGAAAATAACTTTATGCAAAAGCCAGAGAGCAGCTGTCCCGACAGCGCACTCGGAGCTTTGCCAAGGGCCAGGTGAAACAAACTGGAAAACCTAGAAGAGTTCCGCCATTTCTAAGAGTCACAAGTCTTCAAATAACTCATCCTGCCTCTAGCATGAGGCCACAACTATCTGACTGTGCCTGACTACAGAAATACTCAGGCTACTGAAGAGAAGGACTTACAATGGAAACTACTGAGGAAGCAAACACACTTATCCACATAAAGCTCTGGATCCCCCAATTTAATGCATATCTGCCCTGAATGCAACAAAAAGAAAGACCACCCAGAGCTCAGGCTCCGACCTCTAGGGCTTCGCCCACTGCATCTGTCTTCTCGGACAGGGCCTCTGTGCTCTTGATTCGCTCTTCCAAAGTGTTCAGCCAGGTATTCTCAAGATCCAGATAATGAAGCAGCTCAATCCAGCAGGACCAGACCTCCTACGGGGCACAGAGACAACACGTGAGGTGGACAAGGAACTGTTCCTGTGCATCATAACTGTAGCGAGGCCTCATCTCTTCAATCAATAATGATTTCACTTCAATATGCATACCAGCAGGAATTTAGAAACACTTTTACTTGGAATTTCAAATAAATGAAGTAAAACTGAATTTTCCGATAAATCACATTAGACCAATTAAGGCAGATGGATGAAGAGAAATGGGCGAAAGGCTGTCTCCTTCTCTGAAATAAATTCAAAGGACCTGATTAAATGTCAGAAATAGAACTATAATTAATGGGGAAAACACGAGGAAGAGCTTATTAGTTTTTTTTTAATAGAAGGTAAAAATCACTCATAATTATAACATTTTTAATAATTTTGAAGGAAATTAAAAATCTCCTGGCTCAGGCTGAATTCCAGTTCTGAGCTAATTGATGTAAATGATTCGCTGTACAAATGTCCCAACTTCTATCTAAATTCATGAGAGTGGGCCAGTATGAGAATAGACATATTTTATCCGAAAGAGATTTAGCCATTACTCATTCCCTACTATGAATGATAGTACATACATTTATTTCTGATACATTTACAAACTTCTCTCTTTATTCTTATAAAAGGGACCTATCTGACTGGCAAACCTAGGAGAAAGGATTCAGGAGGGAGCCACCTGGATTTGTTTTTGTCTTTTTTTTAAATCTCTCAACTGGGCTGAAACACACTGTCATCTATGTCATGACTGAGCTCTGCTAACCAGCAGAGGGGCACCAATGTTTCCTACAAAGAACCAGATAGAAAAGATTTTAGATTTTGGGGACCCCATCTGGTCTGCAGCATAGATAATTCTCTGCTGTATGTGAGTGGGTGGTAAGTGCATGTATTCATTTTTTAACCTTTTAGAAATATGGGAACCACTCTTAGTTAACTAAGTATACTAAACAAGTCTCAGGTTCGATTTGAGCCCTCAACCATAACACACTCTTGGCTTAGAGTAAAAGGAAAAAGAAGTGGGTAGCCCCCCAAATTTCTACCAGCAAAAAACACAGCGACATCTGCCCCTATTTAAGATGGCCTCCTTTCCTAAGGCAAAGGAGAAGACAGAGAATTGCTCGCAAGAGGTAGAGCTGACCCCTAGTCAAGTGTCTTCCTTATTAACTGGTCTAAATTGCTGGATTTATCTCAGTGCAAAATAGCTTCTGCACAAACAAGAATGTGCAAATTTAGCTTACATTAGTGCCCTTGGCATTTTTTAATCATTTCAGTGTTGAACACAATATAATCACTACTTTTATGTTTCCCTGAATTAAAGTTGCTATAAATTGAATTTTCAAATTCTTCAGCAAGATATAACAAAAGCCATACTCATTTGAAAAGTACAAACTGATCTTATTAAGATTTTTATTAAAAAATTTACTTTCTAAAATGATGTTTTATCTAAGGTCCACCAAAATAACAGTTTATTTAAGTTCTTTTTGTCTTTCAGGAAACTCTGTTCCTCTAAGCACCACTCAGAATCAAACACCTTCAACTCACCTCTGTAGATCCATCAAACCAAAACAAACCAAGGAATGTGCTTACAGTGTTCTGGAATTCAGTGACTAGACCAAGCCCCACAAATCATGTCACACGGAAACCTTGACACATACCCAAAAAAACTGAAGTCTGAAGGTATTAAATGACTTGCTGAAGCACTTTCAGATAGCTGCAGACAGATTATCTTATTCTTTTAAAATTTCTCTGGTTTTGGTCAACGTATTTCCTGAAAACTAACTTCCCTTTATGCGTCAACATTTTTTAGATTTTTTTTTTCCAAAAGACAGAAGAGTGAACAGCATTATCACAGAATCTGGATCCCACAAATTTATCATGGGAGGGGGTTAGAATCATACCTCTAAGGTGTGGCACTTTCCTCGGATCCTATTGCACAGAAGTTGGTAGTTCTCCAGCACGACGTTCAGCTCAGACGTCAGCTCCTCGCCACCAGAGGGCACCTTGGCAGCTAATAATTTGATGTTGTCCTTTAGAATCTTCACTCTGACCTCCTTCTGTAACACGTCCTCTTTCGCCCTCTGTTCCAAAAAAGGATGAACTTGAAAAACACAGCCCTTTCTCTGTAATTGATCTCTTTCTTGATTTAAAAAATAATAGTAACTAAATCAAAATTTAAACGCCTAGACGATTCCAACTGCCTAACTGGAACATTATTTAGATTATCAATATGATAAATATTTTTTTAAATAAAAACACAAAGTATAAAACCTCATTCATCCTAAATTCCCTTGTGCATGTCCCCAACTAGCATTTTCCTTTAATAACACCAGGGTTAACATTGAAGTCATCCTAAACTGTGTTTACTGAAATGAAATATTTTTAAATCCTTGGTCTAGGATGGGAATCTGAATGAATTCATTTTAATTGACCTCTGGAAACCTGAACTACTAGACAGAAATAAATGCTAAATGAATCTACACAAATATTGGGGCGGGGGGCCGCTATAGTAGTGGTATCCTTTGAAAAGTCCTACAAATGATGTAAACACTTCTGCCCTCTAAGGGTAGAGATCTCTCCTTCCGATAATGAACAGCGCTTCAAGGAAGGCAAGGCTGCACCGGAACAATCTGATCTGGAAACAGCTGCTCCCTGACGTCAGCTCAGTGCTGAAGATGAGCGATCTCACGTTCCCCAAAACCAAGCAGCCTTTCACCTTCGCTTGCCGCTTTCTCTTCCGCTTAATGGTTTTCAGTTCCCTGGGGCAGTGAGGGATGGAGGGGATTATAAAAACATGCTGCCCGACAGCCAATCAAAGACTTATTTTTCTTAACTCTCAACTATAGTAATTTTAAAAACCTCAGAGAATAATGATATTAGTGTAAAAGAAGAAATTAAATAAATGAGATAAGATCATTTAGCCTGGCGTGGTAGCTTATACCGATAACCTCAGCCCTGGGAAGGCGGAGGCAGAAGCAATGCTGTGAGTTTAGGGCCAGACTGAACTTCATAGTAAAACTGTCTCAAAAAGAAAAATAGATGATTTAATATAAGAAATGACCTCTAAAATATTTCATATACTGGGCTTGTGAAATAGCTTAGTGAACTAAGCACTTGCTCAGGTAAGTGCAGGGACATGGGCCTGATCCCTGGCACCACATGCCGTACCAGCCCCGTCCCTGGGCACGCTGAGCCAGTGACTGAGTCAGAGTGTGTTGGTGCACGCCTATAATCCCAGTTCTGGGGAGGCTGAAACAGGAGGATCACTACGAGTCTGAGCTGCGTAGCGAGACCCCGTACCAAATACATAAAAAATAAAATAAAATAAAAATATTTCATATAGTAATAATATAAAAATCTTTCAAAAGGAACTACACTAAAAAGGTGTTTCAGCAATATTACAGCTTCAATAACAGTCTTGACAGATTTACTTAAGATTCTTACACAACATGCGTGCATGTCATCTGATCCCTTTTTAAAAATATCTGCAGAGATTTTGGCTTTCCTTATACTCTTAGGCAAGTTAACTCTGGGGCAAAATATGCACTGTGTTGCTTAACTTCATAGAAAAAAAAATAGCTTCTGAGACTCTTTCTCCTTTGGCTTGAATACTCAAGGACAATTGAAGCAGTGTTAGACATTCGGGACTGATGCCCAGTTCTTTTATTATATAAAAAAAAAGAAAGAGTGCAAGACTATAAGATTACAGGAAACATATCCCACGAATCCAACTGATAGCTTCACCCTTGACTTCTTCCTACTACTCCTCTTACCTATTCTATGGACATGCTGGGGTTCACATGTACCCCGTGTACCCAGGGAAGTAAGGATGATCTGCAACTGGAGAAGTCTTTGTTCCTGACCAAGAAAACATTCTTCCTTCAAACTTTTGGAAATTGATAGTGGGGATGGTTATACAACAATATTTTGAAATTGTGCATTTAAAAACATACAAAAATTAAATTAAGTTAAATCTAGTTCTCTTTCACATCCACTACCAGAAGTTTCAAAATCATTCTTGGTGGTTCCCAAGGGCTCCATGCTGAGATTCTCTCCAACGTGCTCATGAGCTCACCCCATGAAGCACACTGACCCAGTGGACACACAGCTTCCTCTTCTTACTGAAATCACCACAGCGCCCTCCTGTTTTCTTCTTTTTAAATTTAAAAACCTCTTGTGAAAGATTATGCAAACATATGGGTCTTCCCAGCTAGGTAGAACACTGGCTAGCTGGTGATTGTCTGGTTAGCAGGTTGTTGGTTTTAAAAGAAAGAGAGGAAGCTTGGAGGCCACTGGCCCCGACATCCGGGTCTCACCTTCATCTCCTCCACTGCACTCTCCAGCTCTTCCGGTGACTTGTACTCAAAGTCCCGCTCCAGGTACTCCTCTTCCGCCTGGGACATCCATTCCTGCATCTCTGCCAAGTCTTTCTTCAGGTTCGTTGATTTTTCCTGGCTTTCAGACAACCTATTTTTTTGAACAACAATCTAGAAAGGAAAAGTCATACCCCCAAACAAGTTTTAATACATAAAATGGTAAGTTCTAGCTTTTAATATTTAAAGACACATCAATGACTTTCTCCAAAGAGCCTCATGTTTTAACGTTTAGGTAAAACTTCTGTACAGTTTGGACTAATACTATAGAATACACACAGTAAGGAAAGCAGCTTCATAACAGGGATTCTGGGGTTTGGGGGACAACTTGGGTGCTACATCATTGCCTAGAATGTGCAGGCCCAGAGTTTGACTCCCAGAACTGGGAAAAAAACCTCTATGTGGAATCTATACATTCTGAGTACAAACTGAATCCATATAAATATTATAATTTTGAAAATGCATACTTACTATTTATGTGATTACTATTTACTATTACTATTACTATTTACATGATTACTATTAAGATCACAAAGAAAACACTGTTCTACAAAATTTTGCTTTTAAAAATCTACTAAACCAGATACAAAAAAGTTATATTACAAAGCAGATACTTGTCTGAAGTCTCTGGTCCCATGCCTGAGTTAAATATTTCAGGCAGTCTGCAAGTATTTTCAGCATATTCTCGGTCCTAACCACAAACCAACCTCCACTACAGGAGGAAATGCGCTTGCTCAGGCCCAGCCCATGACCAACGTGCTGCTCATAGTGAAGGTCACAGGTCTGGCCACCTGGCTACAGCTCACTTGGCTACTAAGCTGACAGTAACCAAAGGCGAGTACAGGAACAGAATGGCACTCACAGGACTAAGGGTCAGTAAGAGTTAGTGGTTTCCTGTTCCTTCCCTCCAAAGGAGAATCAGTGCTAAAAATAGAGCACTATGGTCTCCAAGGTACTGTAAAAGAAAGCACCAGCAACGCATAGTTGAATTCCCATGCCTGGCTCATCAGTGGTTCAGCTGGTTACCTCTCTTGTCAAATGAGGTAGATGACAGACAGATAGACAATAGAAAGATGATAGATGATTGACAAGATGATGGATGGATAGATGATAGATGACAGATGATAGACAGATGATAGATAGATAGATAGATAGATAGATAGATAGATAATAGGTATCTGGAAAGATGATAATGGACAGATGATAGGCAAATAGATGATAAATAAGACAAATGATAGATGACTGATTGATAGACAAAAATACAGAATGATGACAAGCAGGTACATGATGGATAGGCAGATGACTGACAGAGAATATAGATAAATGATAGATGACAGATGATAGATAGAGGACTGATAAATAATAGAGAATGAGGGAGGGAGATAAATTATGGGTAGGTGATAGATAATAGATTGATAGATGATCAATATAGATAGGTGATAAGTGGTAGATTATAGGTAGATGGTTAGGAGGCAGATGACAGAAAGACAGATGGACACACAGACACATAGACATAGATTCTCAGGCTCCACTTAAAGGCAATTCTATTAGCCCTTTCTGAGCAGTAATTATACTATTTTCAAGGACCAAGAAAGAAAGAAAATAATAAAGACACTATTGCAATGTGATTTCCAAAACGAAAACAAAAAATAAGCAAACAAATTTTCAAAAACCTATTTTTTAAAATTTTATAGCATTAGTTTTTTCTTTCTTTCATTATAACATGAATGTGATGAGTCAGACTATTTCTATTTCTGTTAGTTGATTGCTTTATATGCCTATCTTTTTTTACTGACATTAAAAAAGTCCAAAATTCTTACATTCTCAGTAGCCACTGAAGTCCAACGCTTGGAACTGATTTAATAATGACTCATAACATAACACAGATGGCTCCTTCCTAAGGAAACTTAAAATTTTTCCACATTTATTCCTAAACTTTCAGTCAAAAATAAATCACACAAATAAATCACAATGTTTTAATTTATAATACTTGGATGGATGGATGGATGGATGGAGGGATGGATGGATGAGTGGATGGATGGTTAATTACCACAATCTTTGCTCCTTAATGCCACTTTCAAACCACTTCCCTACTTACTTCCTCAAAAGTTCTGGCTCCTGCAAATATGTCATCTGCTTATAGCATATATGAAGAAAAATTTGACCAGAATATCAGCTGATATCACAAAAAGATTATTTTCTTAAGTATGATAACAGCATTCATGGTACTTTTGTAGAATATCCTTGTTCTCAGGAGAAGCATAAAAAAATAGGAGTAGCATGTTGTGGTATTTCTGGTTCCTGTCAAAAGTATGTTTAAAGAAAAAAGAAAACAGAAAGAGACAGACAGACAATGTGATAATACACAAATAATTGGCCAATCCCAGAATTGTAATATGGGTTTTATTTCAACTGTTCTTCACATGTTCTTCACATCAGAATAAGGGAGATTGGGGGAAAAGAACAACAAAACAAAGTAAGTTCGATGATTACAATATAATTTTTCCTATATAAACATTAGCCAAAAAGCATTTTATTAAGGGATGTGTTACTTACCTGACAGTCTGTGGAACATGCCCCTATTTCACATTTTCTCTTCTATTTTTCACTCACCCAGCTCAGCTACATATAACCTCACCATCACTTCCCTCACAAAACTCAAGCAATCAGAAGGAAGCTACTGCATGTGACGCTTAGCGGGTCAGTACAACAGCCTTGCCTTACCGTGCCTTCCCTCCTCTTCCCTCCCTTTCCCTCTCTTTTCGTTCCCTTCCCTCCCCTCCTTTCCCTTCCCTTCCCCCCCACTTCCTGTGGAGGAAGGGACTCACAGCAATTCCGCCACTTCAGAAAGTATCTCTGGCTCTTGCCAGAGATTAACGTCAGCTTCTACAAGAGGCCAACGCTTTCGCGTGATACAGCCTCTAATACATCTCGTTATTAAAAGCACCAAAACACCTGTCCAGACCCTCCATTTCCCACACACATGCCCTTTCTCTAGTCACTGAAGAGACACACTTCTCCAAGGTGGTCATCCTTGTCCCTGCTGTTCATTTCCCACTTCCTCAATACTCTCCAGCATCATCCTTTCCTGTCACTCCAGGGAACATGCCTTTTTCAAGGTCATGAAGAGCCTTCATCATGTCCAGGCTAAAGCCTGATTCTCAGTTCTGAAGTTGCAGCAGTGCTCGGCCTGGGGCAGTGTGGAGGACATCGTGGCCTGGCTCCTGGGTCCTCAAGCTCCCTGGCGGTCCTCCTGGCTTCCTGCACTTCTTCTGCTTCAAAGGCTGCGAGTACTGAAAAGCTCCACTGCCTGCCTAAGTGCTTGTCTTAAACCTTCCTGAAGGAAAAACATCCTCTCACCCATGCCTAGGTTCGCTTCTCCCCACTGCGTCCTCATTATTTCAGGAAAGGGCACCAAAATTCACACAGAATGGAAGCTTTGTGGAGTCCCTGAGCTGTCCTGGCTAGTTCATTTTTCTATCATACAAACCCTTATCTCTATTTTCAAAACACAGTCTGACAATCTGAGCCTATTTACTGTTGGCTCAGGACCTCCACCACTACCTTCCCAGTATAAATAAGGCTCATCCTCCTTCCCAGAGACTGCAGTCAGAGTGTAGGTATCCCGCCCTCCTGGAGCACACTACCCACATGAAAACCAAAGCGACCTTAAAGGGTCAATCATGTCAGTGCCCTGCTCAAAACTCTCAAATGGCTTCTCACCATACTAGAAAAATAATTCAAAACTTCCTCTCCATGACCACATCCAATCCATCTCCTGTCTGCCCTCTGATAGTCCCATTTTCCAACCCACTAACTCCCCTTCTATTTCAGCTACACTACCCTTGGCTCTTTACTGAAAGAACGTATCAAGCTCAAGCCATCTGCAGAGCTTTGAATCCCGCTCTTCCCCATGCCCACATCCTCTTAGCTAAGCCTCTACACTCTGTCCCTTGCTTTTCTCCGTTTTCTATTCAAATGCCCCAGTCTCCTAACGTCGTATATGAAAGAATCCACCGAGCTCTAGTTCTTCACTAGCGCTACCTGCTAGTCTTCATCATTCATCCACCTCACTAGAATACACACTCCTTACGAGGAGGATTTCTCTTGACCATTGCTACATCCTCAGTGCTAAAAAGGATGCCCGACAGGAGGTGTTCATGAATACTACTTATCAGTTGACTAGTAAATATTTGCTAAATTAAAACACACCAGTATAAAAGGCAAGAGATGTAAATGTGTAACGCTGGAGCAAAGAGAAAACCTCGATCCTAGTCAAACTGGACAGTTAATGAAGACGGAGAACGAAGAAGAGGAGGAGAAGAAAAAGAAAGGAGGAGGAGGAGAAAGGGGGACAGAGGAGAAGGAGAAGGAGAAAGGAGGGAAGAGGAAGAAGGAAGAAAAGAGACTTCCCTGTTCCAACTATTCAACCATGCTGTAATTATTCTGAACTGTTTTTCAAACTACCCGAGTTACCAGTTGACTTTGTTCCTCCAAAGAGACTGCTGTTTTCACTTCTTCAGAACTGCAGACAGTGTGGCTGAAAAGCTCACCTCCTTGCTGAATTTCTCCAGCTGCGCTTGGTAGTCAAGCATCCTTGCCGGCACCCAGGTCTGCATCCCAGCAACTGGACAGCTTCGAAGGTGAGTCTCTATTTCTTTCATGTTTTTCAGAGACGACTCAATTGTTTCTATTTCATTAACAAATGCCTGAACACAAAAAACATGCCCATGTTGAGCTCCTTCCTACAGAAGTAGATGCCACAATTACAGTTTATCTGCCTGGATCCCTGCAAAACAGTAAGAACAGCCTGCTTGGGATTTTTAACTACTTAAGAAATACTGAGCCTGAAGAAATTCATTTCACCCAGGTACTTCCTGGAGCCATCTGCTAAATTAGACTGGAAACACGTGGCTCTCAGTGGGAACCATAGCTTTTAATTAGTTTAGAGAAGGCTAATGAGTTCACCGAGTATAAATTGCATGCAGTGAACTAGCAAATTTCATTTGTTAAATATGTTTTTCTTAAAGCCTCACCATGTGGCATAGTAACAGCAATACGCGATTGGTAATCATTACGCTAAAGTTGTCATCGTAACATAAGACAGCAGCCCCTCTGGATCTAAAGTTGCGCTGGTTTTCTCTGCCCAAAATTCAGTAACAACAGCCAAACATTTAAAACTGAGTGATCTGTCACTCTTTTATTAGCAATGAAGTCAAAAGAGACTCATTCACTTTATCTAGTTTTATTGTCATGTCATATTCTTACAATTTTAATAAGGGCAGCTATAACAGAGAAAAAGGAGACAATGTTACTGCTCCTAGCAGGTTTGTGAACTCACACAGCAGTGGTCCAGCTGCCTCTGCAGGCCAGCGTCGTCGCCCTGGTCGGCCTGCTCTTCCATTAGGAAGCCTTTCACGTCACCCAGCCACTTCTCGATGACTTTTGAGTCGGCCTAAATCAAACACAATAACAGAAGCGGATATTACTCAGCGCCCTTCAGTCCACCAAGTTCAAGATCTATCACTAGTGAGGGAAAAGCAGTGGTACAAATCTTTGACAGCATCATTTTCATTTATTTTATTTCTTTGTTTAACCTTCCAGCTCTGAGAATTTTTTTTTTCCACTCGAGATTAAAATCTAAGAGATGGCCATTCAGTCATCATTCTAAGAAATCTCCAAACCCTTTCCATTGAACTAAACCATTCTGCTTAAATGCAAGCAACAACTTTGATTCAAAATTCAAATTACAGAGAAAAAATACTTTTCTAGGTATAATCAGTTAAAAAATCTTTTGCTCTCATATAACTTCGAAGAGGGGGCCGGGGAGATGGCTCAGTGGAATAAGTGCTTCTCT
>NDGN011322202.1:0-13414 GCA_002564285.1 Tympanoctomys barrerae
TTTTTATACTTTTCTGCTGGATGGTTAAGACCAAGATAAATCAAGACCTATGCAACAAGAATTGTAGCTTTTGGATATGATAAGGTCAATCAAATCCCCTCAGGATTTATCCTGTGATCCTTTTGGACAGAGTATTTTAAATAGTAAATAAAAGTGATAAAATGCTAACCAACCTTCAAAAACAGGAAAATAAAAACATAAATTCAAGCAATGAAGAATGAAAATGGAGAAATTACTACAGAACCTGTGGAAATTCAGATCATCAATAGCTACTTCAAAAATCTTTACTCTCAAAGGATCCATGACTAGAATGGTCAGATTTCTAGATAGGCTAAAATTGTCAAAACTGAATCAAAAAGACATAAAATCTCTGAATCGTCCATTATCAGTCAATGACATTGAAAATGTAGTAAAAATCTTTCCAACAAATAAAAGATCAGGTCATGATGTACTCAGGATGAATTCTACAAGAAATTTAGAGATGATTTAATCCCAGTATTCCTCAAGCTCTTCAAAGAACTTGAAAAGGAAGCAATACTCCCAAAATCATTTGTGGAGACACGTATTATGCTCTTACCAGAATCAGAGAAAGATCCAACCAAAAAGATTATTACAGGCCAAACATACCTCAAAGATATAAAACAAGGGCTACTAAAATTTTTTTTGGAACCAGAAAAGACTTAAGATGTCAAAAACAATCCTGGGCAACAAAGGCAATACAGGAGGCATTACCATCCCTAACCTGAAATTATACTACAAAGCTACTGTGATAAAATCAACAGACCCAAGGATAAATGAACCCAATATGAAGATGCAAATACAACTACAAATACGCTTAATCATCTTATCTTTGAAAAAGTGGCCAAACATTTTCATTGCAAAAAAAGATAGGTTTTCTAACAAATGTTTATAGAAAAATTGCCTCTTCACAATAAAAAAACTAAAACTAGACCCAGATATATTTCCATACACTAAGCTAAAGTCAAAATAAAGACTAAAGATCTAAAACTTAAAATATAAACAGTAAATCTTGAAGAGTAAATAGGTGAAAATCTTAAAGACATAGGAGTAGGTAGACAGTACATGAACAAAAACAATATTGCATGGCAAATACTCAAAGAATCAACAGCTGGAATCTTGTCTTATTTAGAAGTTTCTGCATTATAAAAGAAATCATTAAGAGAGGGAAAATATAATTCACAAATTGGGAAAAAATCTCAACAAACTAAGACAAAGGACTTCTATCTAAATTATATAAAGAACTAAAGAAAAATTGCGCCTAAAATTTAAAGTTCAATCCAAAAATGGGCATCTGAGATGAATACACACCTCTCAGATGAAGAAGTATAAGTAGAAAATAAATACATAAAAATGTTCCACAGCACTGGCTGTTTTCAAGAACTATAAATTAAAACAACATTGAGATACCATCTCACCAAAGAAAGAATGGCTATTATAAAGAAATCAATAACAAATGAGGGAGAGGGTGAGGAGAAAAGAAACCCTTCTCTGCTGGTGATGGGAATGTACACTGCTACAATCACTGTGGGAATCTGTTTGGATACTCCTCAAAAAAATAGTGTTGGAAATTCAATTCAGTCCAGCTATTCTGCTTCAGGATACTTTGGGAAAAGAACTGAAAATATCATACCATAGAGATATAAATGCACCCATTTTTATAGAAGCAAAATTTGCCCTAGCCAAATCTTGTAAACAACCAAAATGTCCATAACTTGTGGAAAGGATGAAAAGAAGAGGTATTTTTATACAGTGCAGTAGTACTCAGCTATAAAGAAAGACAATCTTGCATTGTTTCGCTAGGGTAAGAACTAAAAAGAAGAAATAAAAAATTGAAAGGTATAACAGTTATATAACAAAGTTAAATGGAAAGAGAGAACTTAGAGATTAAACAACATAGACAGAGAAAAGAAAGATGTTAGTGAATATGGTAGGGGAAAAACAATAGCAATATTTATATAAAAAAGTGGTTAGGGCAATGGTCCTAAGAATTTCCATCACGTTTTTGAAACTATCAGTTAATGAGTAGAATTCTCACCCTAACCAACTCTATATGCTGATATCTGTAAATTAAGCAACTACATTGAAAATTGCAATGTGTAATGCTAAAACCATGCTGGAAATGTCTGTCATTTTGGTTTTCTAAATACCTACTTCTACTAATATCATATCAATTATTGCTATACTCTCCTTAAAGTAAATGTATGTTTAAAAAAGGTAATAAAGTAAATGAGGGTCAATAAAAAATGTAGGATGATTATACTGCTGCAGTGTTGAACATGATTTGATTTCTAAATATCTGTGTAAAAAAGTGTAATTGTTGTTTAACATTCTATAAGGATTCAAATATTAGAACATCCGTGGTTGCTGGAAAAGTGCACTTTCATTTTACGACTGAAGTATATGATATTCAGACAAATGGCTGTGTTAAGCTTAACTGCCACTGCTATTCGAAGACAATATCAGTAAGCTTCCCTTCTGGATGGTTAACCACTAAAGTTTGCAGACCAAAAGTTAGACAGATAGAAGAGCTGAAAAAATATCCAATATTTGGCCCTGCCCTTTCAAGACCAGTGAGGACTCAGGGCATAGGAGGACCACTGTAACTCAGTATTGTCCCAAATTTCCTGTTCAAGGAGATTATGGGGGCACAAAGAAAATATTCAATGAAGCATAGTGTGCCTAAGCAGAATAACATAGAAAGAAAAAATTCTTTCAGTATTTCACAGAGAGAAAATTGGTCGAGTAAGGGCCTTGGCTCATCCAGATGGCTGACTGACAAAGGAACAATAGGGTTCTGTACATAGTTTCAGAATAAATAATGAAAGCATTTGAATGAACTTATCTGATAGCAAAAGTTACACTTTTAGTTATATACACCTTACTTTAACTTTGTCTTAACCATTAATCAGAAGAATATAGCCACATGGTATAAAAAGTAATGCCATATTAACTTGCTGAGCTGTAAAATGCTCAAGAAAACAACTTCTGACAATTCCCAGTGGTGCTAGTAACACACTATTTTTATTAGATCAAATTGGCTTATTTTTCTGAATTCAAGTACCTACAATGTTTGGACTGGAATCAAGAATGAAAATGTCTTTTAAACATTTCTCCAAACACCACTTCTCTTACAGCAAAGGAACACCCATCTCTGAAAAAAAAATGAAAAAGAAAAAAAGGATATAAATAAAGGATTGTTTTGTAGTGAAAAACATACATATATATGTATGTACAAGATAGTTAGGATAGATAAACTGCTACTTTCTCTTAGTTCAATGAGAAGAAAACTAGTACCAATAGTGTTTGGAAAATATATCATGTCTACATCCTGTCCTCTGAATAACTACTGTGAAGATGACAATATGCAAAGTATTAATTATTGCAACTGTCCTACTAAATTATTTTGAAACTGTTTCATTGATATTTGACATTTTTCACAGTAAAATGAGTAAAAATTTTTAATTTTTTAAATAAATTTTATTGGAATAGCAAAGGTATTCCACTGTTATTCAAATATTGTAGGAGCATGAATTCAGCAAAATAATCCCATATAGTCCAGTAGACCCTAAGAGTAGTGGGTTATCCACTACTATTAGGCTGGCAATATCAGAAGTTGTTGACTTGAGCTATTTACAGCTCAAAATATTAATATGCCTTTATTTTTATACCTCATGTTTATACTTATCTGCTAGAAGGCTAGGACCAAGATAGAGCAAGACCTATATGACAAGAAATGTAAAATTTGTATCTTACCAAAGCCTGAAAGAGTGTTGTCTCTTCATGTGACTCTCCTTAGGCACACTCTAAATTATTGTTCATTTTTTTCTGTGGCCCCATAATCTGGAACAGAAAATTTGGGGCACCACTGAGCAGGATGTCAAAGTATAGGTTCTCTTATGTCCAGAGTCCTCAAAGCCCTTGAAGAGCTAGGCCAGAATGTTGGTTATCCTCGTAGCACTTCTTTTTCTCTAATTTTTGGTCTGCAAAAGTAAGTTCTCAATCCTCCAGAAGAGAAGTTTAATGTTATCATTACCTGACAATATAAGCAGTTGAGCTTAACATCACTATCTGCCTGAATATCAAACACATTAGACATAACATGGAGCAGGTATTTTACTTGTCATTTTATGCTAAACTTTAGATCTGTGTCAAAAGTGAAAAAATGTAACTAAATAAATATATAACACAATTTTACAAGGTTGTTTAGAAATAAAGCTATATACAACATTATAGGAGGAGATTTTTTCTTGTCTCTTGTTTTCATTTGTTCAGTTTTTAAAAAATTAATATGAAGTAAGTATAGCAGTAATTGATATGACATTAGAATCAGTATGCATGTAAAAGACCAGAATTACAGGCATTCCAAGCATGGCCCTAGTATTACACATTTATCTCCTGAGAGTGGTTCCTTAGTTGACAGGTATCAGCACATATAGTTAATGATGGTGAGAACTCTACCAATTAACTATTAGTTTCAAAAACCTGATAGAGATTTTTAGGACCATTGCCTTAACCATCTTGCATATATAAATGTATGTTTTTGCTGCTGCCATGTTTCCTAGGTTTTCTCTTTGTTCTCACTTCATTAGTTAATCCTTAAATTACCACTTTCCATTTAGTTGTGTTATCACTTTCTATTGTATTTCTTCTTTTCAGTTCTTACATTAGGGAAACTCTATGACATTTCCAAATGTGGGTCCGTTTTGTTTCACTTATGAGTATATCTTCAAGTTGCATCCACTTATATATGAGGCTTTGAGTTTATCATTCTTTATAGCTGAGTAAAACTCCACTGCATAAAAACATCACATATTTTTCATCCATTCCTTAGGTGATGGGCATTTTGGTTGCTTCCAAGATTTGGCTACCACAAATTGTGCTGCTATAGACATAGCTGCACATACATCATTATGATATGATGTTTTAATCAATTTTGGGAAAATTTGCAGTAAGAAGATAGCTGGATTACATGTGATTTATAGTTATACATTTTAAGGCTTCTGCACACTGATTTCCATAATTGTTGCACCAGTCTACATTCCCATCAGCAGTGGAGAAGGATTTCTTTTTCCCCACAGCCTCTCCAACATTTGATGTTGGTTGACTTCTTTATGATAGCCATTCTTTCTGGGGTGAAATGCTACCTCAGTGTTGTTTTAATTTACTTTTCATGGATGACTAGTGATGTGCAGCAGTTTTTCTTGCATTTATTAGGTTCTATAATTTCTTCCTCTGAGAAGTGTGTATTCATCTTTGATGCCAATTTCTGGATTTGTTATTTAAATTTTGAGCCCTAATGCTTTTTAATTCTTTATAAATTCTAGAAAGAAGACCTTCATCTGAGTGCTTATTAGTTAAGAGTATTTTCTAAATTTATAGGTTGTCTTTTCACTCTGTTGGCAATTTCTTCTGAGGCACAAAATCTCAATAAGAGGAGACCACAGATTGATTTTTTTCATGTTTGCCTACCCTTATGTCTTCAAGATTTCCTCCTACTTTCTCTTCCTGTAGGTTTAGTGCTTCTGTTTTATTGCTTAGATCTTTAATCCACTTTGAGTTTAGTTTAATACATGCAGACAGATCTGGATCTAGTTTCAGCTTTTGGCATGTAGAGAGCCATTTTTCCAGCACCATTTGTTAAATAGGTTACCTTTCTTCCAGTAAGCAGGTTTGGCCCCTCTGTCAAAGATAAGGACTAAATGTGTTTGAAGTTGCTTCTGCATCTTCACATCTATTCTATTGATCTTCAGAGCTATATCTTTGCCAATACCATGCTTATTTTATCACAGTAGTTTTGTAGTATACTTTCAAGTCAGGAATTTTAATGCCTCCTTTCTATTAATTCAGATATTTCTTTTTAATTTCAGAGGTTATTTCTGATCTGATTTCCTCTATATATTTTGCAGTTGTTTCTTTACTTTAGCCACTAGTAATTCAGAGTTTTTAGCAGCGAGATTCCCAGTTTCTTCTATGCTATTTATTGTCTTAAGCATTTTTTTCTGGGTGGGCTCATGGCCTGGAATTTCATTTAGCTCCTTCTCTTTTTCATTTTGTATATCCCTGACCTCTGACTTTTAGTGTAGAGCTTTGGTGAACTTAATCTTAGTACCCACCAAAATTCTCATCCAACAGATTATTTGGTTAAAGCAGTTATAATTTTGTAGATACAGAACTACAGTTAGGAACATTAATAATGGCTAGTAATGCTTATCAGTTGATAAGCTTTTGTAAATAATGGGTTCACATTTTAGACAGTAAGAGCAATTATTATGTCTATATAGCTAAACAGATATTAAATTGGGAATTTGTATTTAAGTCAGTTCCCCTAAGTTCTGTTTGATCACCTTTCCTTGTTGTACCTTGGGTCTTCCAGGCAGACTAGTTCACCTTGATTACCTTTTGCCCCCTCTCTCAGTCAAGAGAGAAATAGGGAAGATACTCTCATAGATCTGGGTCTCAGTTACCGGGTCTCAGCTAACTGCCTCTGGATATAGGAAGTTTGAACTTGTCCCTATGTGCCTAGCTTGGGTATGGCTGCTGTGCTCAGGTTCTCCTTGCTGCAGCCAGTGGAAGTAAACACACTGTACCTCTCTGGCAAGATGCTCTGCTTCTGGATTAGCTGGGTAGTTCTGTTCCCTAGACTCTCTGTAGGGACTTCAGTTGCAGAATGTCACATCAGGTCTATATGCCTGGCCTAGGATGAATGTCTTGTCTGGAGAACAAGGCAGAAGGTGTCACACATATACAGGTTTGTGTCCAGAGGGGTCCAGAAGGAGCAGTGAAGCAGAAGCTTTCCTCTACACATGATTTTTGGGGGCTGGGCCTAGAGAGACCCTAAGGGCAAGGCAGAACATCTTCCTCACATGCTAATCATGGGCTGGGCCCAGGATGTCCTGCGGGTGCAGTAGAGCAGAAGCACTCTCACACACACCAGGCATAGGCTGGGTCTAGAATGGTCGCGAGAGCACAGAGGAAATTCTTACTCACATGCCGGGCCTGTGCTGGGTCCAGGGGTTCCAGTGCAATAAAATATTGTTTTAAAAGACAAACTCAAAGCATTTACAGGTAAGTGTTGCAAGTAGAATCTATATTGATAAAGGAAATAAATCACACCCATATGTGTAAATACTGTATTGTCTCTCAGTGTAAGTAACTGAAAGGATAAGGAAAACCTGAAACATAATTGATATAGTAAAATGAAATGTAACTGCATTAGGGATCAAACAAAGAAGATGAAAGGAGAAAAGATAGGAAAAAAGGAAGGAGGTAAAAATATGCAAGTATATGTACAGGATGGCTGAGATGATTGCACTCATAATTTCCATCAGAATTTTAAAAATAGCAGATAATGTTTAGACTTTTTATCTTGACTAACTCTGTATGCCAATATCTGTGTTTGAGCAACTACATCAAGGAAAGCAATGTGTAATACAAAACCCATGATTGAATACCTCTCATCTTGGTCTTCTAAATGTATATTGTTTCTAATGTCTTATGAGTTATGGTGAATTAAAACAAAAAGATAATAAAAAATAAATTTTTTGAAAGCATTGGTATTCAATTATTTTTTTAATTGGAATAAATATGTTAATATAAGCAAAAAAATTGACAATAAAAATAGATAATATTGATAGGTTTTGATGGTGTCTCCGCAGAGAAACAAGCAGAAAGAAAAAGGAAAAAGGACTTTATCATAAAGGGAAAGGGGCTTCATTATCTTGGAGGAGATGGAAATAATTTGGGAAAATAAGGAATTCTCTGGATTTGAACAAATGGAGGCTGAGACATTTATGGTCTTTTTCCAGGGTTGGGGTATGAGGAGGAAGTTTAGATACACCTGAGGAGCTGATTGGGGCCTTCCCTGGGTGGCATGAGAGGTGAAAGGAAGTTGCACCCTGGCTGAGTTGGAGAAGAAGAGGAGAAGTGGGCTCTGGGAAGATAAGCTGTTGTTTTAAGGGTTTCAGCCTTATTGGATGAGCACCATAATAATTCAGCAATTCATACTAGGGTAATAACCAATCATTCCCATCTTCTGATTGTTATAAAAGGGGCGATGTGTGACTTAGACTGCTTCCTGCTGACCTGGGGTGCTGTCTTGGGGGTGAGGGAAGTTGACAAGATGATAGTACACACCCACGTAGAAGTTAGTGCCAGGTGTCTCAGCTAGGACTAGAAGTTTATAGTTTGTGACAGCTCACATCGGAGACTGAAGAAACCTTGAAAATAGTTTTAAAAGACAGCACATTATAAGTACATGTCATCATAATTAAAGGACACAGGAGGGGAAGTAAGAGGGAGGTCTAGGATCTGACTGTTATTTTACCATGAATACGTTGAAGAGGAGGAGTATCGATCTTTAGTTTTTCATATCAATGTGAGGGAAAGGAGTCAGGGTAATCTGTAGTACCACAACATAACTTTACAGATTTTGCTAAAGTAAACTTTGTGTCTCTTTTGTTAGTATGTAATTTTGTGGAGGTATGGAGTTCATCTACCAACTGTTTTGTCTATAGTTGTTTAGAAATGTAGGGTACTGCCTGAAAAGATGGTCTCTTTTTATGTCATAAAATGCCCACTCTATTGTGACGCTGCAAAGCAGTATATAGGGTAAAAGACTGAGTTGAGTTGGGTAAAGAGAGAGCTGGGGCCCTTAGCAGGGCCTTCTGTAGCTTATAAAATGAGGAATGTATAGGAGCAACAAGGTCAAGGGGCTCTAACAAGGAACAATTTGATATCTTATTGAGAGGCTGTGCTAGGGAAGCAAAGTTGGGAACACAGAAGTGGAAGAAATTAGCCACACGAAGGAAGATACAACCTGTTATTTTTTGGTGGGCACCTAAAGATCATGAAGAAGGGCTTTGTGGTGAGCAATGATTGCATGCGTAGTGGGAGTGACTTTAGATATTTGACTTTTGATGAAGCTATCTGAGCTTTGGAGGGAGAAATTGTAAAATCTGGTCCTGACAGAACATTAAGAAAAGTTGCTGTTTGTCTTAGGGCCAGAGTATGAGAAGAGGAGAAAAGGAAGAGGTCATCGATATGTTGAAGGAGTGGTTGGCCTAGAGATCAAGGGTCTCAAGATCAGCATCAAGAATTTCGCTAAAGAAGTAAGGACTATCTCTGAACCCTTGAGGCAGGACTGTCTGTGTGAGATGTTGAGATCGGACAGTGTCTGAATCAGTCCATGAGATGGCATAGGTCTTGGCAATCTGGGTGTAAGGGAATGGTGAAGAAGGCATCTTTAAGGTCTAGAACAGTAAAGTGAGTAGTGGAAGAAGGGATATGAGAGAGCATAATATAGGGATTTGTCTACTGGGTGAAAAGGAGTAACCACATTATTAACCATTCTGAGATCTTGAACAAAATGATGGGATCCATTGGGTCCGAGTACATGAAGAATGAGTGTATTATATAGTGAGTAGACAGTTTTAAGAAAATAATTGACAAGGAGGTGGAGAATGATAGACTTGAGTCTCTTTTTTTCTGGGGAGCCATTGGGTATTGAGAAATGTAGGGAAACGCTGTGGCATCTCTGAGGCACACTAGTCTAGGAATGACATGTGTGGTATGAGTAGGACTGGAATTGTCTCAGAGTATATGGTTGACAATCAAAGAGAAATAGAAGAGCTGGCTGTACACTGAGGTTTAGTTTATAGGATGTATACTGTGAATGGAGAGAGAGGTGAGATAGAATTGGAGATTAGGAGGTCTCTCTCCATGAGAGGTATGGAACATGTTGGGATCACAAGGAAATTAAGAATGAAGAACAGTGTCTGAAGTCAGCAAGAAATGGGCCTGCCTGAAAGGGTCATATAGCTAGGCCAGCAACACCCACTCTGGAGACTGTAGAGCTAATATAATAATTTTAAAACTGAGGAATAACACTATATTTTGTCTCCATGTCAGCAATAAAAGAGGGGTTTTTTTTGTTTTGTTTTGTTTTTGCTTTTTTAACCTGAGATGTCCAGCAAGACTCATGACTCTTGGCAAAGGTGCCTCGATGTAGGCCATGGAGCCCAAGCTTTTCAGTAGCAAGTCCAAGCAGGTCAAGTGTATGGACCTGGCCATAGCGAGGTTTCCTGTGAGAACAGGGAATTGGATGGATTATCCGCTCTCTGGCGGATAGGGCAGTCGCATTTCCAGTAACCTTCAAGCTTGTAGATGTCCTAGTGATGGCTGCAAGTTGGGGCAGGCTCATGCCAAGTGTCCTTCTTCACCACACTTGGCCTGGGTGACAGCATTGTTTAGGCTCAGCATTACTTTATCAAGGTCTTGCTTTCATGGGAATCTTGAGTGTCACAGCCAAAAGTTGGCAATGTGTATAGTTAATTTTTATCTCTCTTATTGAAGACATGGAAAGTTAGATTAAACCAGGTTTTCTGTGGAGGTTGAGAGCCGATATTTGTCTTTTTAGCTTAGCATGATTGTCAGGAACAGAAAGGGACATAAAATAGAAATTAATAGTAATTGGCTTTTCTAGGAGAATCTGAGTTCTACATTAGTATTCTTAGTTTGGAGCAATACATTTGATTATTAGAATTTTATCTGAGTATCAAGTACCTTGAAATATAAACTTTAACCAGAGAACAATTATTTATCACCCATGAACATTTTAGCAGTTAAACCCCTGTAGGATGTTAATGGACATCAGATATATAATTTCATAGAGATCATTTGACATCAATAGTCATACATATCAGTGCAGCATAACAGTCATATAAAATCTCCATTTTGTTTTTGCATCTCTAAATGTACATGGAATACATATCAGATAAGTTATAAAATTATTATTTGGCTGATGACTTCTTGTTGGCTTGACAGGAAGGTGCATCTCTAAATGTAACAGCACATTCATAGGATGTATATCACATAAGTTTTAGTTAGAAAATTATCATTTGGCTGATAACCACATGTTGGCTCGGTGGGAACCTATTATAAATACTTGGAGCATAAGAGAAAGGCATATGTTTAAATCTAGAAAAAAATTATATTGTAAAATACAGTGTTTTAGAAGCTATGAATATGTTTAATATATTAAGCATCTTTTATGAGAAAACCTTGTTTTAATTTTTGAAATAAAACTTTGTCTTTTAACCAATGACCAAATTATTGGTGTTGTTTTTATAAGGAGATTATTGGGGCTCTCTACTGATAAACAAAGCTTAGCCACCCTCTATTCATAAATCAAAAGTCCTGTCCAACAATCTTCCCCATTTTAATGGTTTTTATTTAATTATAAATTAATTTTGATATTACCTAGACCAGCAGGTAACTCAGGAGAAAGCATTCTTTTAAGTCTATGTTTTAGAGACCAAATAAAAAGGAACAGCTGTTTACAGAATGACATAAAAACAGACAAGTACATAGAGGACACATGGACATCTTTATAGAATGAGAGTGTACTCAAATATTTCTGACCAGGTTAAACTATGAGTACTTTTTTAAACTTGTAATTATGAGAGACCAGTCAGAACTTTTGTAAGTCAATTAGCAGAGATCACTTATAAGAGGATTTTGGAGAAAAAAATTTAAAACCCCTTTTATTTCTACATAAGTTTAGATCTAATACAGTGTATAAGGTTTGAATGAGTGCGCACAAACTGAGCAGAGTATAAGGGTAGGCACAGCACAATAGAAGAGCACTGACAATGTGTATGTCCTGGAACCAGAGACTGCCTGCAGAGGTAGCTGGGGTTGGGGGTGTGGGAGTGAGGGGAAAAGAAGTTAAGCATCAAGCTCCACAGCAGTGTAATCACTTGGTCCATGGGCTCTTATCTTTTCGTTAGCTTGATGGATAGCAGAAGGAAGAGCACTCACTTTTGGGGAGAATAAATGAGTTTTTAGTTGATTTTTTGATTTTTTTTTTTTTTTGGCATCTCCTGATTGCCTCCAGCGCTGGACTGGGTTACCTTGAGTATCTGAGAATTGAACCATCGCTCCCAGAGACTGACTGCTTCCTTTAAGCAGGCGCTTAAGTAACTGAGCTAATGGGCAAGCCCCTTTTAGTAGATTTTTTAAGGTGAGATTTTTGTAGGACAAAAGGACTGATTGGATTGTAAACTGGTGGTACTGGTGGTGAGAAATTTGAGGAATGTAGACCAAATGAAGAGGGGAAGGCAGGTTAGGGAGGAAAAGAGTATCTCAAAAGGCCCTGAGAGTTAAAGAGGTTAGAGGATAAATTAGCAAAGCCATATTAATATTCTGAGCTGTAAAAGACTCAAGTCAGAAACTTCTGACATTGCCATCCCTATAGATAAACAGCAACTATTATGGACTACTGCACTACATTGGATTATTTTGCTGAATTCATGCACCTACAATATTTAAAGGGCAACAGAATACCCATCTCTGACAAAACTAAACAAAAAAAGGGTATATCAATGAAAGACCATTTTGTATCTGTATATACAGAATAGTTAGGATAGAAATACAGCTATTTTGTCTTATTTCAGTGAGAGGAAAGATTTGTACTAATGGTGTTTGGACAGGCTATCATGTCTGTATCTTGTACTGTGAATAACCACTATGAAGACAATAATGTGCAGTGTATTCATTATTTAAAGTCTCCTACTGATTTTTTTAAATGTCTCATTGCTATTTGTTTCTCAATAAAATTTATAATAATAAAAAGAGAGCAGGAACTGTGGCTGCCAGAGGATTTCTGTGGTCAGTTCTACAGGTGGGGGTTTAGGACAATTTATATCTGACTGAGAGAGATTGGCAGACTTGGAAGCTGTCCTTCGTTTGAGTGACTGTGGATTGAGAGATGTTGAGGGAAGGAGGTAAGGAGGGAGTGACGAGTGAAGGAGGGACACGTGCTCAAAGAAAAAGAAAAGATCGAATACAGGTGATATCTTGCAATTTGCCTCTTGTTGACAAGTTTTTTAAACTTTGGAGAATTAGTGGATCAAAAGTTTTTTGTATAGGCGAATGGGTTTACTATCTAGTTTATATTTTGGCTAAGATATCTGAAAGTAGAAAATTAGATAAGTAGGTTTTATGGCCTCCTGGAGGCCAAAGGAGCCAAGATTATAGATTAGGCATCCAAATGGGCTGTTTGGGAGTTGGAAATGAATATTTCTCATTATGACCAAACTGAAAGTTGAGTCAAAGTTTAAGGCAAAATCTCAACATCACTTCCCAATAAAAAGCCATCACTTTTTAGCCTGGAGTAAGTGTGAGAGAGGGCTAACACTCTCTTTTCAGTCATCACTGGGAAAAGCATGTATGAGATGGCTGAAGAAGACCAGTGGGGACCACAACATGGGATCACAATTTTCTTTCCTTTTCTTTTCTTTATTTTTGTCTTGAAATGAAAAAAATAATTTATTTTTTCCATAATTTTATTGAGAAACAAATAGCAATGAGACACTTTCAAAACAAATTGGTAGGA
>NDGN011322203.1:0-14376 GCA_002564285.1 Tympanoctomys barrerae
AGAGAGAGAGAGACAGAGAGAGAGAGAGAGACAGAGAGACAGAGAGACAGAGAGAGAGAGAGAAGGAATGAGAGAGTGAGGGAGGGAAGAAGGGAGGAAAGGAAGGCATATATAGATAGAGAGGAATGTAGCATATGATTTTATTGCCATTTTGGTATTTCCTAATTTCCTATCTGAATAAATTACCTAACCTGCCAAATCAATGGAATGCATTAGATGAAGTAAAATGGGTCATAAAATAAATATTTGAAGAAATGCTTGCTGACATAATAGGAAATATGATGGGGAGTGGACTACCTGGATTTTGGATTCACATATATCAGGATTGTATCATAATTTCTTCAGCTAGGTGACTTTGGACAAGTTTTTAACCTTTTATATACCAGTCTCTTCACCTCCAAAAATAAGATCGATGTCTGTTTATCAAACTTGTTGATAGTTTTTAATCGTGCAGTGTGTTCACAGTGCTTACAGGAATGCTGTCGGTTCAGCCCCAGGCCCAGCCTCTTCCGTCTCGCCCTTTGTATCACAGTGGAGAAGCTAGAGCTACACTCCCCCAAAATATTTTGCCGATATCCTTTTATATTGCATTCTGCCTTTGAGAAGCACCAGCTTGAGACTTCAGTGCAGAAGTGAAGGAAAACCGCACGTGCACGGGGTGTGTGTGTGTGTGTGTGTGTGTATCTGGGGAAAACTACAGGCAGTGTTAGTGAAAACAGAGCAAGACACTTATGAGGAGATACAAGGTCCCGCCGTGATCAGCTTCCCCGAAGTTTGTCCTACACTCAACTGAGAGTAACATCCACAGCTTCTTTGGACACATTTTCTTAAATTCCATGTTTCCTGTAGTAGACAATTGAGAGACTCCTCCCGACAATGACCTGGGAAATCTTACAGTAGCTCTGTGGTCTGCACTCGCTCCTCCTGGCCAAATGTTCTTTAACGTCTCGGACACTGCACTGAAACAACTTCTGCTTGTTCTCACTGATAGCTGCCTCCAGGAGGAGCAGCAGTGTTGAAAGAGGGATGACCAGCAGCTGGGCCTCGTCCAGGGGAGACACTTGGGGCTTCGTTTTATTATTCTTTCCAGGTTTGTATGAGTTTAAAAGGAGTGTCAAAGTAAGTTAATTTTTTTTTTAATTTAAACAAACACAATATCTCTAACCCAGAAGATGGACTGGATTTCGCTTTCCTGACGGAGGTAGGTGCTAGGTGGAGGGTCTTGCAGAAAACAGAAACAGGGCTTAACTGCTAGCGAAGAGACTTCAGATTTGTTTTTGTAGTATTAAATAATTGTATGCTTAGTTGGATGATGGTAACCAAAGCCCAAGGATTGAAAAGCTTGCTTTTATTTGGAAAGGATTTCTGGTCATATTCTAACGCTAGTACACAGTCTGATAACCTAAGATGATATATTAGATACAAAATGCCAACATGTCATGATATACTAAAGTAATAGGAAAAATTAGACAGCATTACTCAGTTTATGAAATAAAATTTGTGTCAAAATAAAGTGATGAAATCCAACCACTACAGCTGGTGTACCTCGGGTCAATTGTAGAAAGTTTTAATAAAGCTTTATATGTTTGTTAGCATTCTAATGAACCTGTCATCCAACTCTGTGCTTGCCCTGGATATGTGTCTTAGTGGAGCAAGTGACCTTGTATTATCCCGCTCCGGTATTTCCCACAGTACTTAGCACAGAGCCAGCCATGTAAAATATCTTCCCAATGACTTATTAAATTAATTTTGTTAAATCCCTTCTGGACTGCCCATTTGCCCTCATTAATTATGTTAGACCTGGAGGAGACGACCTCTACTTGCTGTTAGGGCTGAATTACATCTTACACTTGGAGAGTCTTTGAATAATGCCTAATTTTTTTCAGAGGAAGAGATAAACTATTAGAGCTGGAACATACTGATTGTGTAGATCAAGCTCTGAATATTATCTTTTATGATATTTCCTCTTCTAGAAACACACACACAAGCAGACACACCATGCACATATAAACAAGCACACACACAGGTGCACGCACACACACACACACACACACACACACATTTGTCCTCATACTTTTCTTTACAAAGGACAATTGTTTTTAGCTGAAAAATAATGGATTATCAGTGAGAATGGTGATATGCCATTTTTTTTTACCTTTTCAGCTGGAAAACTACAGCTAAATATCAAAGTCTTAGCTATTAAACTGCAAAATACAAATATGCAGTGTTGAAATGTTTTTTAAATGATAGTTTTTCAGTTTTTAATTAGGCCAAGTACTTCTTTTGAGAGTTAAGGCTTTATGAGCATTAACGCCTTTATGATTGTGATTTGTTTGCCCCTATTTAAAAGAAGCCAGAGTATGGTTGGAAGAAAATACTGAGGTGGCAAGAAAGCTGAGGAAGAACATACCCACTTCTCTTTTCTTTCATTCCTATATTTAGGGCAGGATCTACAGGGTGCTTAGGGTCTGACTACATAGGTCAAAGTAGATGGAACTCATAGTGATTCTCCTGTCTACAGCCTCCCAAGTGCTGGGATTACAGGTGAATGCCACCATGCCCAGTCTCAATAGCGTCCCAGTATGCCCTGGGGGCAGGTCATTACTGGTCATTACTGGATCATTACTGGGATCCTGGCTGCTGCACTCTGCCTAAGCAAGCACTTTAATCCGCTGAGCTATCAGGCTGGCCCTTCTTTTCTCCTTTGTTTCAAAGTTCAAAAATCTATCATATTGCAGGAATGAGGCAAATCTGATGATGGCGTCACTGTGGCTGTATGTCAGTGCCGTCATTCATTAACAACAGGATACATATGAACCCTGGGTGTTGCTAATCTGTCAGCTTAGGCTCTGTTTTAGGTAAACAGTATAAATTATTTCCAGAAGAACTGTGGAGAAAATGTGGGGTATTACTGCAGAACTCAACAGTCTCATAAAAAACTTACAGGATCTCTGTGTTTGGCCCAGGGGACATTAACTACCCATGTGTCCTCAGCAGCCCAGGGGAAGACATCAGACAGGCTCTCTGATTCTCCACATCCTCACTCCCCGTCCTGGTAGCACCTGGATGAAAGAGAAGCTGCCAGGATTTCTTCAGCAGCTTCCGGCTGTCAAAACAAACCGCAGCCTCATGGGGATGCTCACACTTGCCTGCTGAGGAGAAAACACTGGTTAAGTGTTTTACATGTATTATCTTATTATATCCTCACAAAGCCTTTTGAGTAGGGTGCCCATAAAGCATATGATATAAGCGAGTCTCAGAGAGGGTTAGATCTTTAATAACATATCTCTTTTAATTGGAAAGATTGAGATGCGAGCCCCTGTTGCTCACTGCCATCCTCTGCTTCTAGAGCTGCTCGGTTGGTAACATTCCCCCTGAAACCCTCCCTGTCCCGTTACATTCCTTTCATGTCGGTCTCAGTCACTTTAGGCTGCTGGAACAAGCGTACTCTAGAGGAGGTGGCTTAACCAATAGAGGTCTATTTCTTGTAGTGCTGGAAGAGAAGTCCAAGATCAGAGTGCCAGCATGACTGGCTTCGTGGAGGGCCGTCTGCTTCACAGGCAGCCATTTTGCCCTCTCCACACATGGCAGAGAGCAGAGAGATGAGCTGCTTGTGTTTCTTCTCATAGGGAACTAATCTCATTCAGAAAAGTCTACTCTCTGACCTAATCATTTCCCAAAGGTCCAAGTTGCCAATCCCATCACATTAAAGATTAAGCTTCATCTTGCAGATTTCTTTTTATTTTTTAAATTTTATGTATTTGGTACAGGGTCTCACTACGCGGCTCTGACTCATAGAGATCTTCCTGTTTTCAGCCTCCTCATTGCTGAGATTTCCAGGGTGGGCCACCATGCCTGGTCTGGGTGGCTGGCGAGAGCTGTGCCTGAGGCGGGCTGGCATGGGACTGAACCCAAGTCCTTGTGATTGCCTAGGCATGAACTTAGACTGCTGAGCTATCTCTGTAGCCCCACCTCTTAGATTTTGCAGATTTTTAAGGAACACAGTCATTCAGAAAATCCCTGAGACTAACCAGTGAGTAATTTTAAGATATTCCTCATAATAGAAAGAAAGCTCTTTAGTGATGGTGCGCTGAGAGTGCTGTGGTTCTGGATAATGCTGGCACTTAATTAAAACATCCTCAGTGCTCGAGTGTGAGCGCCCTGAAGGCAGGCTCTGTTTCTGTCGATTTCAATGGTTGTATCTCCTTTTTCTAGATGAGAACACAACAAGAAAGGTACTACGCAAACTGCTACAGAATGAGTGAATTTCCCAGCTTGATATAACTTTCAAAACCAACTTTGGATTGCACACCATTATGCTTTATTTTATCACAGGAAAGAAAGGTGACACTTTGGGGGAATAAATGAACCTTTTTGAATTCCCTGAGGAAAAAAAATAAAAGTTTCTGCAACCCCAGCTACACAGATATAAAATCTCCAGCTGTTCTTTCAGAGTGGTTCACCACTGGAATAAACTGTTGGGATTTCTGCCTCCAACTCACTAAAAGCATCCATTTTTTTCTTTAGAATGCATTTTAATCCATTAATCAAGCTCTTACCAGCAGTGGTTAGTACATGCATGATAGGGAGCAAAAGATGTCTGGGTCTAAAACCACAGTGTTACTTCTGCCCACAGAAATGGCCTCTTTTCAGAGAGGATGGTTAGTTGCTTGTTCTTAACAATGTTCCTCCAGGTAGGATAAAATCTAGATATACACTTGATTAATGTAAGTCCAACAGTAGCCTTGCATGTATGTATGTATGTATGTATGTATGTATGTATTTAAAACCAAGAGAGGGGCCAGGGAGATGGCTCAGTGGAATAAGTGCTTCCCTGGCAAGTGCAAGGGCCTGAGTTCAAGCCCTGGTTCTGTAAAAAAATAAATAAACAAATAAGTAAAATAAAAATAAAACCAGGAGAAAGGAGAACAAATAAAAAAGGTAGAAATGCATAAGGAAAGAAGAAATAGGACCATATGGTATAGAAACCAAAATACAGAAGAAGGGAAAGGGCTTAAACTAACAAGAATGGGAATTCCATATATTCAGAGGAGATGGGTGGTGAAACATACTGTTAGGTTAGGATTAAAAATATTCTGTATGTTGAGAAAAACAAATGGACCAGTTAGTGTGGCTTTGCTTTCAGTATCCACATCTGGATTGCAAATTTACTTCTGGGTTGGTGAACTTTCTGTCTCAGAGACAAAACACTTGAGATAATCAATGCAAAAAGATGAAAGTTTATTTCTGCGTGTGGCTTTTGAAGTTCAAACTCATAGCTTGTTGGTACGACTGCATGGGGGCTGGTGGCGAGTCAGCAGCTAGTGGCTGGAGAACAAATTGGGGAAGCGTTTGCACCTTATGGCCGGGAATGAAAAAAAGAGGAAGGGACCGGCGTTCAACCGTTCCCTTGAAGGCTCAGTGCTATCGGACTCAGAATGTCCCTCTAAGCCCTACCTTCTGTAGGCTCCGCTTCCCAGCACCCTGCTGGATTCTAAACTTGTTTCAGACTTTTGCTGGGTTTTCCAGAGCAAAGTGGAACAACCATCACCTGATCATGGTTGACTGCCTTGAAGGTTGGGTGAACAGAAGGAAATCAGCAAAAGCAAACAATGAGATCTTCAACGTTTCAACTCTGCCCTTTATTCATATTCTCCATAGTGGCTCCTATGTATTTATGAAGAAAGAGAAAGAAGCAGCCATTGCTGGTATTACTGCAGCAGATGAAAAATTGCAGATTTCTCTCCTAACCATAGCATCAGCCTTTGTAATAAAATAGATAGTTTGATCATTTATATAATCATTACTTTTAAGGGAGCAATTCAGTCCCCAATTAAAGAGCCGATGTACATAAACAGATACCATGCTCCTTTAACACTATCACTGAGAAGTTACTTTTTAATTGCTTTGCTTATAATTTCAACTTCAAAGCCAGTAATGGCTTTTGAATTAATAGCTCATAGGCCATTTGATACACTGATATTTAATTAATGAGTTCATAACTCCAGTGGCACATTGCCTTTCTGACAGCTCCTCCAGGTTGTTAGTTTCTATATTGCTGACTGTTGTCTGCTAACCACTCTCAGAGAGGTCATCATATCTGTACAATTCTTTTAGCTGGATAGTGTAATAGAATGGAATCAGCCACACAGGAAGGTGTTCCTTTCCTGTTCGAGAGAATAAACCCCTTTGTCAGGTCTCTAAATATGGCTGAAATTACATATTTGTTTCTTTTAATAATTATGAATTGCCCAGCCTTGTGTTATTGCAATGTTACTGAGTAAACTCTTGCACCGTAAACATGGCTTGAGGCTGGAAGTTGGGAGGATAGCTTTATATCTCTGCTTCACTCCACAGCTTTTCTAAATCATCCCAAAGCCCACACATTTTCATCTTGACTCTCTTAGCCAGCTCTTGCAGGAGATGATAAACTGATCTTGGAATAAGAAAGGCTGGGCTTTGCTTGATTGGTCATTGGCTTTTCTTTATTTTCTGCATTTTCAAAGGGCTGTTAGAAGAGGTAAAGGGAGACAGAGGGGAAGAGAAAAGGGAACAATTCAAGTGTTTTATGGAAAATCTTTGCTGACCTGTGAGGACAGTTAACACTGTTAAGTGGGATTAAAATTCTGCCACTGGGTGCAATCTGACTCACAGAGCACATTTTCTCTAAGTACAGATGAGACTCCCCTGGGAGAGGCTTTCCTTGCATATAGGTGATCCCTGTTAAGGATATAGGCAGTCACTTCCAAGGCTGCCTGAGAGTTAAGATCCCACCTGTTAGGTGTATTTTACCACACAGCCTCATGGCCTTTTGTGAGATTCCCAAGTACAAGGAAGATCTTCAACAGTATGTGTCAGTGTTTAAATTATCACCTAATGTTTTCATGTCAGTCATAAGTCATGTCAGGCCTCAGTCATCATTGCTCAGTCATGATTGGGTCCACTGTTTGAAGTCAACTCTTTCAAGTGTTGGCTCTTCTGAGACAATGACTCCCGGAACATTGACATACAGTTGTAACATCCTCCTGTGTTATCTACCAGGAGTTGGCTGGCTGGTAGCCTAAAGCCAGGGCCAGAGAGAGAATGTCCCAGGACAAGGAATAAGAAAGATATAAGAACCGCACCCTAGTCTCGATCAGCCATTTCTCATTACTGAGGTTTAATTTAGTCTGATTCCACTCAGGAACAGGTTTTCACAACTAAGAGAATGTTAACAGAACACAAGAAAGGAAGCAAGCATAAATATGTCTACTTCAGTGCTTAGTGAGTGCTGGCTCTGCCAGGGCTTTATGGATTGCTATAAATTTAGAATTAATTAATGATAATTGAAGTAACTCTAAGTTATTAGTTGTATTTGGATTATTAAGATAAAAATAATTGTAATAAAATTAGGTATTACAAATAGTGAATGCATTAGTGAATTTCACTTTAATGATTGCTTTCAAAGTGTTATAGCAATTGATTTTCTATAGATGGGCTAATAATAATAATGATAATAATAACAGCCACCATTTATTGAGTGATTATCATTCCTCAGATACTGTGATATGGTGATATTTCTTCATATAAATTATCTTAACTGATTAAAAGTATTTCAAGGACGTTGACTAATGAATATTGGGGATTGTGCAGATGTACATGTTGAAAGAAGAGAATTAACTGGGGAAGGACTTCCTTGGAGTTCAGGGTGTGAGGATTTCCTTTTGTGATAGTGACAGTTCTCTAGTGCACCTCTTGAAAATTATGGGAGGACCCTGAGTGCTTCCAAGCACATTTCCCAAACAGGACAAGGTTCATAGAACACACACAACCCCTGGCAGTATCTATGGCTCAGAACTGCCCATAAAAGTACAGCAATAGTTATTTCTGTTTTGCCCCAAAGTCAGGCAGAATTTAGTGCATTATCAACTTCAGAAAATGTCAAGAGCTTATGTAAACAAAGCATTGGTATTACAGTTATACATAAATGTGATAAACATGCTAGAAATAGTGTTCTAATTTACTGGTTGACTGTTTCTTCAGATTGTCCATAAAGATATTACACAAAAACCCTCACAAACTTCAACTACAGTAGAGATTATTATCAAATGCTTAGAATATGCTGGTATGTGGCAGGCATTTGAGAGCTATAGATCTTTCTTTCTTTCTTTCTTTCTTTCTTTCTTTCTTTCTTTCTTTCTTCCTTTGCATTTGGTACAGCATCTCACTATGCAGCTCAAACTCACAGTGATTCTCCTGTTTTCAGCCTCCACAGCAGTGGGATTACAGGCCTGCACCACCATACCTGGTCTCTGTTGCAGGCTCAGCATGCTGGGGGGTGGGGGTTGGTGAAGCATATGGTGCTGGGAATTGAACCCTTGTCCTTAAGGTTGCCTAGGCGGGCACTTAGTCCACTGAGCTATCTCACTGGCCCTAGCTATAGAATTTTAGTGTTTGGTAATCACATTCTCACTTTCCCTATAAGGACACTGAGAGGTAAAGAGGGTTGTGTCTTCAATTCTCCAGTGCCACACAGCCAATGTGTAGGTAGCTGAAGTTTAGCTATATAACTATATTTAGAGCCCGTTAGCCATTAAATTATCAATTGTTTAAATTTGTAGTTTGATGTGATGTCCCTTCTCACAACACTATTCAATTGTTTGCCTATACTCCGTGTGTGTGTTTCTGTGTGTGTGTGTGTGTGTGTGTGTGTATCTAAAAGAATAGGGAAGTCCTTCTGCAGCATATGGCACTGTTACTCAGTTAATTAACATGTGTCACCATGGGTTCGCCTGAGACAATACTTCCTTCTTTTCTGCTCTGTGATAATTTTCAGCATGGACCAAGGTTTCCTTTGTGCTCTAGGAAAATGGGCTCTAAGGTATGCTGGAAAAAGAAAGCCATTGGTCTGATTTCATTTTCTTTCTCTGCTTTTATTTTCTCTTCTTGCACATCAACACAGCCAGCTGTTTAGAATTTTGAAGATTCCAAAGCCCTCCTGTCTATAGAGCTAAAATCTTTCCCCTCCATGTAGTCCGTGAGACAGCATCTTTTACTAATCAAAAAACTCATGAAAAGCCAATGGATATACAGGGGGCTTATGCAACTGGAGATTCTCTACTTTGTTTTGATTCCACTCAGATTTTATTCAGCACACTGTAGATGTGCTTTGGTAAGACCACTAAAGTCATCACATACATTTATATTGTCATGTACATCAACACAAAGACTAATCATTAAAACAAAGACTCTGAGGCCTTCTGGAGGGAGGTTTCAAAAATCAATATTTATTTCCTCCTTGAATGCACATTTTTCAAACACCCAAGCTGCTTTGTTGTTAACAGGTCGGGATGGCTCAGTGTGTGAATACATTCGTCTGAACACAGTTTCGTTAAAGTCCTAGTGAGATGAGACGCTAAACCAAGATCACTGGGTTGCCCCATTACGTCTAATGATCATACTGAATATATCTTTTTCTTCCTTTTTGGTTTGTGGGATGGTAGTTTGCAGTTGGCAAAGCAAATCAGAGGAACACCCAAAGTTAAATGTGTGAATAAAATACAAGAAAAACATAGTAATGACTAATAAGATGTAAATGCCAGGAAATTTTCTTGTCTGTTAAGTTAGACATCTGTGCCCTATTCTTACATGCTCATCACCATCAGTGCCTTTGTGTGTTTTCCCCAATCTCTCTGCACAGACATACGCTGGAGGCCTTGAAGCTTTCACACCTTCACTGCTACACAAATGCCCTGGCAGTCACTCTGCCGCTCACTCACACTCTCACAGAACATCTGTTGAATATGAGGGATGTGTGAGATGGGCACCACCCTCCCGTGCTTGAGAGAGAAGCTGGCATGATGCCTTCTCTAAGGAAAGAAAGAGCTGTGTCTCTGGGTTACATCTGCAGGAGGATGGGCTTAGGGATCCCCACTTCTCTCTGACAGGCAGCCTAGTCATGTGGATTTGCCAGTTCACAGTTTGACCTTGTGTGTATGGGGGAGGAGCAGAGCGGATGAAAAGCTGTCTGGGAGCTGAGCTGCCCAAGCCTGCGCATATTCGTGTAGCTAATGAAGTGGCAAGAGTATGGGCTGGTCCTATCTTTAAAGAAACAGTCAGCCTGAGGAGCTTCTCATCCCATGGGAGAGATGCTGACACTGGTTTGTGAGACCTCAGAAAACTTGGAGAAAGAGGTTGGCTGGGATGGCTGAGGCTTCTTTGCCCGCTGAGGACAGTGTTACTCGAAGGCAGTGTTATTTTAGAAGTCCCAATGCTTCCTCTGCTGCCAAAGAACTCTCACAGCCCTTGCCAGAGAGAGTTCTTTCCATAGTGAGATTTGCCCTTAAAAGGTAAAATGCTCAATGTAGGAGAAGAGACTACAATCATACACTGAAGTATAAATAACTGATAAATTGTCCTAGAAAGCAGGATGAGGAAATAGACTGACTAAGAGGCTGTGTGAGATGCAAAGGGATTGAGAGGAGAGGCAGGCGCCAGAGAGAAAACAAAGCCAACGGCCTCAAAATCAAATTTTCCTAGCTGTATTGTTCAAGCCCCAGCCCAACAACATGCCCCACTTAAGTTGAATCTGTTCCTTTATTGAACAGTTTGTATTTTATACACTCATTTTTGAATCCACTTAACTCTTTGACATTATTTCCATTTTGTGGATCAAGAAACTGAGGTTCAAGTTCGCTGAGAGAGATGCATGAATTACATAGGAAAGAAAGGAATTTGGAGTCAAGACCTGAGATGTGCATCTTAGTTTCCATCTGTATTTATTGCGTGACCTTGAACAAGCTACTCCAGCCCACTGCACTTGGATATCTATACAGGTACTGCTAGAAGGATAGAAAATACTTTCAGAGTCCTCATAAAGATCAAAGGTTAAATGACTTGTCCAAGTTTACACAGTTGGCAAGAAGTCAGTGCTAAAGCATATAACCCAGATCTCAAGCCATGGTACCTGATGACCAAAAGCCATGATTAGAAATGGCAGAACGAGGATTTCAGCTCAGCTCTCCTAGGCTCGTGCGTTCAGTGGGCTGTCATCCGTCATCCTGTCTTCTTCACAAAGGATGGTTGCGCAGGAACAGAGACCATTGTACCACTGAGGTTTTTTAAGTATTTAGAGACCCTGGACCATGTCGAGATATATCCAGGGAAAATTACTCACATTGTCCACCGCTCTCTTTCAGGAGAAAAAAGTGATTCCTGGAGAGGAAACTCAACATAATCTGGGAGAATAAAGCAGTCGTTTCCATAGGCACCCGATTTTTCCTGGCAATCTTCACGTGCTGGAATGCTCCTCCCATTCCTATGAGTGCTCAGCCTATCCAGGCCAGCTTCTTTTGAACTCCTACAGCCCTTAATACCTTTGGCACATTCATTTATTTATTTCTTCAAAACTAATGATTGAAATCCTGTCAAGTGTCAGGCATCATCTGCCTGCACTGGGGAGAGAGCAGCAAGCAAAACAGAGGCGGCCCCTGCGTCCTGGGAGGCGCGGTGCACTTGCATGGGACCGCAGCTGCGAAGCGCGCCACAGTGAAGCTGGTATGTTGTTTTTTCTGTGGCTGTACCCAATCGGCCCACATTGGATACCTGAGAACAGCAGATATTTATCCTCCCACAGTTCAGAAGGCCGGAAGCCAGAATGGGCCTCACTGAGCTGAAATCATGGCTGCCGGCAAGTCCCTGCTGCTTCTGGTATATCTAGAAAGGTTTTGGTGTGTTGACTCTTCTGGCTGCCTATAACTGCTGGTCCAGCTGTCCTCCAGTTTATGGCCACGTCAGTCTTTCCTTCCCCTCAGTGTCTGTCTTCTCTTTCCTTGCCTCTGTCTTTAGGGACAGTAGTCATTGCATTTGAGGCCCAGCCTAGTAATCCAGGATAATCTCCTCATCCCAAGAGCCTTCATTTAATTACATTTGCAAAGACTCTTTCAGTCCAAATAAAGGAACATTTATAAATTCTGGTATTTAAGACTTTATATCTGTGGGTGAATATTTTCCAGCCTGCTATAGACAGAATATCAGGTAGTGAAAGTTCTCATGCAAAAGAAATGAAAGAGAAAAGAGCATAAATGAGAAACAATGCTTGTGTCAGTTTGGGGCTATTCTGGTCTTTAAGGTCAACTGGGAAGGGCTTATCCATATTATTATTGACCACGAAGCAGAGACCTGAAGGATGTAAACCCCTTTGGAGGAAGAGAGTATCAGGCAACAGGAAGAGTATGATCTTGAGGAACAACCAGATGGCCTGTGTCCTATGTGGGTGCAGGAGAAGAATGAGAGGTCAAACACAGGAACGCATGTTGCCTGGGCTCACTGGTCAATGTCATGACCTTTGCTTAGAGTCAAACACAAAGCTATAGCAACATAAAGGGGGAGACAATCAGATTTAATTTTTAGAAATATCTCTTGGGTTGCATTTTGATGAGTACCTTATAAAGGCAATAAAGAGATAGAGAGGTAACAGACTGGGGATATAGCTCAGTGGTGTAAGTGCCTGACTGGTAAGTGCAAGGTTCCGAATTCGATCAGGGTATCCTGTAAATCTGTGAGAAATGTTAGGAACTAATGTGACTCCAGATGTATGCAAAAAATATTTATTTTTGGTAGAATTTGCAGGTGAGGTTGCCTTCAGGTGAAGTGACAGATTGAGGACAAGGAAGGTCTCCTGTGCTCAGTTTGAACAACTATAAAGACAGAATGGTCCTTATGCTTAGATGGGCCATGGAGGAAGGTGGGAGACTCAGGGAGGTTAAGGGAGAGATGCTCATTGGCTTTAAGATGCTTGCTGGATCCACAGTGAGATAAAGTCCTGATAGTCAAACAGAAGATTGTGGTGTTGATTAGTGACACCTGTATGAAAGATGGACATTTCTGTGTGGCCACCATGCATCTGTGCCCAAATCTTGAAGCTGAGCAAGCACAACCTAGCCTGCCCTATCCCTGGGGTGAGGCCTCCTCTTTTTGCCTCCTGTGGAGCATCTCATGGTATTTTAAATACTCCTCCTGTTCAAACAAAGTAAATCACTTTCTCTTCCCTCAAGGTGTTCATAGTCTGACAGGAAAGTCAAACATCAGCATGTAGAAACTATCGATGCTAATACATTAGGTTATTTGAAGAGTATTAGGCCTAAATTCATCATGGGGTAGGGGGTTTGGAAATGGATACCAAAGATCCCTTATCTAGGACTGGATATTTGAGATAGCACATTACTCTGTGTACATTCTAATGAAGATTTGATGACTTTTGCGCCTAGAGTTTAGTGGTGTTGTTAAAAAGCTGTTGAAAAATCTAGCTAAGTCATTATAAGACCTGAACCAAATATACTGCAGGGTCATAGCCAGGTGATTTGCTTTCATGTCTTGTGTAGGTCACAGGATATGAAACATCTCAACAATACATAGCAAAGAGGGATACAGGAAGCATGCTAGCTTAACTCCTTGTGTCAGGAAATCAGCATGGATTTAGTGCTCATGTTTCTGCCAGAAATGGAAAATTTCTGTCTTGAGCTTAAAAGCCTGTCAGAGAATCCTGCATTTTCCCTGTGAGAAAATCAATGAAACAACTTTTTTGACCCATTTTAGGGAACTTTATTTGTCTCTTTAAAATGAGTACTAAAAATATTAGCTCATATAAGAAATGCTTTTTGAATAGTAAGAGTTTAAAAATTCAGTAGATTGCCAAATGCTTACTATGAAAAGTGATTAGTCAAATTGAGAAAGAGCATTAATCATTAGAACTATCTAACAGCATTTTTATTACAGACAAACATGCTACATATAATGGCTATAATCTTTCTTTGAGAAAAATCTTTAAAGTAAATCATCACTTGGTGGTTTTTTAAATTTTAATTATTTTATTTTTACATTAAGGCAAATAATTTCTTTGAGGAAAGTGAGAAAATCTACAATGGAAAATTCCTATTCTTTGCATAGAGTCAGACACAAAAGGGAAATGAGAAACAAATTGGCAAATGGTAGTTTCTTTGACTAGATGATAAATTCATATGATTGGACATTTTTATAATTATTCACCTATTAGTCAAAGTTTGTGATTCCTTATGAATTTATTTATTTTTTATTAAAAAATTTTGAAAAACAAATAGCAATGAGATAGTTTCAAAATAGGTCAGTAGAACAGTTACAATAATTAATACATTGCATATTGTTGTCTTCGTAATAGTTATGCATAGTACAAGATGCAGACATGATATCCTGTCCAAGCGCTATTAGTTCAAATCTTTCTTCTCATTGAATTAAGAGAAAAGAGCAGGGCTGGGGAGATGGCTCAGTGGAATAAACACTTCCCTAGCAAGTGCAAGGGTCTGAGTTCAATCCCTGGTTCCACCAAAGAGAGAGAGAGAGAGAGAGAGAGAGAGAGAGAGA
>NDGN011322208.1:0-20089 GCA_002564285.1 Tympanoctomys barrerae
CACTGTGCTACGGCATCACTGTAACATAGCACAGTTAGGAGAACGGTGAGATGACAGACACAGTGGAGATTAAGAGGTGAATGCTACAAATGGGCAGTCCGCCTGGCTCCTGGGGTGGGCAGGGGTGCACCCAGTGGTTCAGCTAAAGCCCCCATGTGCGCTGGTTTGAAGGCCAGGAGTTCTTGAACCTTAATGTGTGTCAGGGTCACTCCACAGAGTGGTCAGAATACCAGACACAGGGCCTGGCTCCCCGCTTCCTGCAGAACAGGACTGGGTCAGGATTGTACCTCGCCTCTTTGAGGCTCCCGGATTAGGTGGCCTGAGGATGCCACGTTGGGCCCACAGTGACCATGTCATTCTCACCCATCAGGCTCTGTGTAACCTCCGTGAGAGGTGGCGTCACTGTCTCCTCAGTGGGAGCCCCGGTCTTACTCATCATGGTGACTTAGATGATGCCCTGTGCTGTGGGCCAGGACAGAGTCTCACTTAGGATGGGTCGAAATGCAGACCCCTCAGCCAGAGTACACTTCATGCCATCCACCCACCAACCGCAGCACCGGAGGGCACCCACCCTCACCCTCGGGGCCACTCCCCTCGCAGTGCCAGGGCGGTTGGGCTCCGCGGCTCTCGGCTCATCCTCCCACAGCGCCAGCAAGGAGCTTTGCCGCACATGTACAGTGAGCCAGAGCAAAGCCCGAAGGTCAGATCTGCACTGTGGCTTGTCCTGGAGGCAGCCTGGCCTGGACCACAGGAGTGGGTGCGGTGCAAGCCAGGGCCCTCTGCAGGGCTGGTTTCTGACTAACGTCAGTGGTGGGTGTGCTTGATATCACAAACATGAGCCCCAAAGCTTGAGTGTGTCCTCGGTGGGCCCAGCCCGAANGTTCTTCACTCTCCAGACTGCTGTGGGACCTGGTCAGAGGGGCCTTGGTCCCTGAGTTCCCAGGCTGAGCTAGAGGACTGAACCTGGAACCAGGATGCACCTGTCCCTTCTCCGCACCTTCCCGTGTGGGGCCAGTGAAATTATGGGTCTGGGGAGACAGCTCAGCAGCATAAGCGCCTACTCAGTAAGCACAAGGACTTGAGTTCAATTCCTGGTACCAAAAGAGAAGACATTCTTGTTCAGCATTTTTAAAAATGATTTCAGGCCAAGTATTCATGTCTTAAATTTTTATTAGTTATTTGGGAGAGGAGGTTTTCAAAAAACCTCTTTAATCTAGATTGAAAACAAAGTGGTCCTGACCTTAGCAATGTCCCTCTGCAGCCCTTCGGGCCCCGGCACCACTCCTACTTCCTCACTACAGACCCGGGCAATGCACTTGGGGACCGACCAGAGCCGCCATCCTCTCCGCCCAGGTGGCTGATCTGTGAGTCGCCAGTGTGGCAGCAGCGGGGAGGCTGCAGTCCACCCCAGAAGAGACAGGACGTCCCATTCCCCTGGGAAAGGAGCTGCTTTCCCTCCTCCTGGGATGCGCTTAACACGCAAAGATGAAAGGAAGACTTCTGAGGTTGCCAATAGAAGCCCCCTCTGAGAAGGCTGGGCTTCCTCCATAAAAGCCCCCTATTGTTCCGAGAGGGAAAGTTCAGCCAGAAAGGGTCCCAGGATACCTGCTGGCTGGCTGGTGCTGCCTGCTCCACAAAGCACCCCAGATCCAAGAGCTCGAGGGCAGCTGGTCTCCTGGCAGTGCCTCTTTGCTTGCCCTGCCCAGCACCTGGCCACTGCCCTGACTCCCTGCAGACGCCAGCTGTGCTCCTGAGAAGGCGTGTTAGGAGTGCATCTGTGCAAAGCGCCCGCAGCAAGCACTGCCTCTGGCAGCTCTACCAGTGGTACAAAGTGTGTGCGTGCACGGGTGTGAGCATGCTGCTCGTGTCCATGTAGAAGCTGCTCTTGGCTTTGCCCTCTGTTACAACATAAAGGACTATGATAACTGATGTGTGGGTATGAAATATCACTTTTTAAAAAAGGCTTACTGGGCCAGCCAGATAGTGGCAGACTGAAGTGTCTGCTTAGGCAGAGCACAGGGCCTGGGGTTCATTCCCCAGGCTGTGCCGGCCCCACCTCCGGGGCACACAGAGACAGCGATTGAGACTGGGCATGGTGGTGCACACCTGTAATCCCAGTGCTTGGGAGGCTGAAAACAGGAGGATCGCTGCAAGTCCGATCTGTGTAGTGAGACCCTGTAGATCCTATACTAATATAAATTAGAAAAAGAAAGAAAAAAGATTTACTGACCTCCTCCATTAAAACTCCTTAGGTTTTCATAGCTTGCAAAGAATACATCATCTTGTAAAACAATTTTTTAAAAAAACATTGGTTTTTAGATGGGCAGTAGTTAGAGTACACAGATTGATGTCTTTTTTTTTTTAGAAAATTATGTATTTGGTATAGGGTCTCACTATGCAGCATGGACTCGTGGTGATCCTCCTGTCTCAGCCTCCCCAGTGCTGGGGTTTCGGGTGTGCACCACCACACCCACTCTTGGTGGCTGGCTCAGCTCGGCGCACCCAGGACAGCTGGCATGGCATGTGGTACCGGGGACTGAGCCAAGATCCTTGTGCTTGCCAGGCAGGCGCTTAGACCACTGAGCGATCTCCACGGCCCAGTTGATGTCTATTCAGGAGCCCCTTGGAGTTCTCTTCAGGTGGGCCAGTGTGCTCGACGTGCTAAGAGCTATGGTGAGATAAGTTTAATCTAAACAGGAGATTTTTACTTCAGTGTGTATTAGATGATATTTTCTAAATCACTTTTCATCCTAAATGAAAGAAAGAAAAAAAATAAAATTAAAAAAAATAAATGAAAGAAAGACACACTTTCCACTCTTCATGTATTTCTGAGCTGAGCATTGTATCTCGTGCACCTTTGTCTCGCCACACTGTGTCCCAGGAGCAGCCCGCTTCACCCTCTTTCTCTTTGGAAAGCAAGACACTTTCCATCCTTTCAAGCGATGCCTCCGTGGCAGCCTGACGTGGGTTTGACTTGATGCCTAAACGAACTCCACTTTCAAATGCGCACCCATTTACCCTCAGCACGCCATAGAATATGCGTAGCTAAAATATTAATATAATTCAGGAGCCAGATGTAAGAAGAGACAAAAGTTGGGGACCGACAGCGGCATCCTCTGGCTCTTACTTGGAGCGGTGCAGGGTGGGAGCCGCTCTCTGCCCACAGCTTGCCGTGAAGCCTGGCTTAATTCATACAGAACAAGCAACGGTAAGGCTGCCAGACCCTGCACCTGCTCTAGAAATCATGAGCCAGTGTTATCATTGAAAAGAACATGGAACTTTATTTATTTATTTGTTCATTTATTTATTGTGTTGGTACAGGGTCTCACTACACAGCTCGGACTCATAGCACTCTTCCTGTTTTCAGCCTCCCTAGCTCTGGGACTACAGGCGTGCGCCACCACGCCCACACTTGGTGGCTGTCTCAGCACGCTCCAGGGGCAGGGCCATTGCACCATGCGGTACCACTGCTGGGAATCCAGCCCCCTCCCTGCGCTTGCCTACACAGGTGCGTAGTCCGCTGAGCTATCTTGCTGGCCCTGAACATGGCATTTTAAATAGCGGTGATAGCCAGCGTTTAGTGACGCAGGGATGTGGCCAAAGATTCCAGATGATGATTCCGTATTTATTTTAAATGTTCTGCCTCTGCTTGTGCCCCTCCCGGCACTGTTGTAGAGAGAAGTCAACCTGTTGCCACACGGGGAACCAGACAGCCGACTGCTTACCCTGACATGAAATGGTGGCCCCAAAGGCTCGGGCACCGCACAGTGACCCAGTGCCACTCTGGAGACCGCGTCTGCTCGAGCTGGCGGCTCGCTGGCCAGCAGCTTCCTGGAGGGGCTCTCTGTCCCCACTCCGGCTCTCGCTACTTGGGAGGAAGAGCTAATCTCTCTCAGCTGAGTGCAGCCGAGTCGGGGAGCACCATTGTGCTTGACAGACCCCCAGCAGCAAGGGTGCCGGGCACTGACCGGATTGAGCCCGTCAGCAAATCCGCAAGGCCTGCTGCCTCTGCGCGCAGGCTAGAATACGCCAGGCCCACGCGCCCGCAGGCCCCTCCAGCAAGCCCACGGAAGGAAAAGGCATTTGCTAACAATCTCATTGGTCACACCACGCACAGGAAGGTGAGCGGAAATCAGCTGCTGCCAGTTGTCCTGACGAGAAAGGTGTCATTAAAATAACTGCCACGCGATTAACCTTTGTGAAATTAATCTGCTATAAAAAGTGGTGCAAAACAAGGAAGACAGAGTCGTACAGCAAATTTAATAAAATAGGCAGCTGTGCGTGGACTTGGATCAAACTTCACGCACTGGTGAGATGCTAACATCGCAGAGCAAAGAGCAACCGGCGCAGCTCGGGGTGGCGGCTGTGGTTACGCAGTGGCAGGCCCCAGGCAGGGGGACCCCCCTGCCCCAGCTGCGCTGAGACCCGGCTTTCCAGCTCTGGCCGAGGAGGCCTTGAGATGCAGTTTCTGCATCTATAAATTGGGGATATTCAGGCATCTCTTGTGATTCTTGTGATGATTAAATAAGGCCCCAGAGCCAGGTGTGAGACGCGCACCTCTAATCCTAGTGCCCGGGGCTGGGGCGGGGGCGGAATTCGCAGCCCAGTTTGGGCAACTTAGCTGCCTAGCAAGATCCTGTCTCAAAATAAAAAATGGTGTGGGGATAAGTGTCGGTGTGAAGGCCCTGGCTTCAGCCTCCTCCTCACAAAGAGTGGAAGGGAGGAGGGTAGGAAGAAGGGAGGAGCAGAGAGCAGAAGAGGAAGAAGCCCAGCGAGGCGCTCTCCGCAGCCAGCTCTGGCGCACAGGCCTCTCGGTGCAGCTCAGCGTGTGCCACGTGAAGCCCTTGCCTCAGGGCAGTACGTGCTCACTCTGCATGGGGACCTCCGAAGCGGCAGCAGGGGACAGCAGTGTCCTTCTGGGGCCAGTGGCAGTGGGGACATGCTTTTCCTTACTGTTCCTGACTGTCGATTGAGAGAGGCCATGACAGGTCGGGGCTACCTGCACTCCAAGAAGGTTGTGTCTCACAGGAGCAGGGTAGGCCCTGACACCCATGGGGTGAGGAAGTGACCCTGCCAGGCATCAGGGCCTACAGGGGACAGGGCTGTCCTCACCGTGGAGGTGACATTCAGAGGTCACTACCTTTCCCTCATGGGGATGCACGGCTCCTGCAATCACCATCAGGGTTTGCAGGAACAATGTCCTGTTTAAGAGTCCACTGCACCTCAGCCCTCACGCAGGGCGGCATGCGGGACGGAGGCTGAGGCAGGGGCGCTCAGTTTGGGGCTGTGATTGAAGGCATGGCCCAGAGGCAGGCACTATCGCTGCAGTTTACAAATCCAGATTAAAGCCAGCACTTGAACTCCCGCCGAGGATGGACCAGCGTTGGCGCGCTCACTTCCGTCAGCGTCTGGCCCGGCGCCCCTGCTCAGGTCAGTGGGGGGCACAAGCAGGGTGCAGCTCTCAGCAAAGCTGCAGTAAGAACTATGCACTGCTGAGGGCAGGCCAAGGACACCGTGTGTCAGGGCACACAGCACCGGGCCCCGGTGGCTGGCAATGCGACTGGCCACAGGGACGGAAAGCGTGTGGGCACCGGGCTGCTGCTGGAGGGGGGCCTGCCGCTCTGCTGTCAGGCAGCCTCAGTGTGCTGATCCCATCACCTTTCATGGCACTGGGACTTCAGGGAAGAGCCAGAGGTCATACGGGGCCAGACAGAGTGGACACGGCGGATGAGGACATGCGTCGGGCTTTACAAGCTGCCTTCCGTCAGGTGGAGGTTGGAAGCAGTCTTCACTGCATTTTTGGTCGTATCTCATAAAGAACCTCAGAAAGAGGGCTCCAGCCCTGGCGCAGAAGGTGGTGAGAATGGGGGATGAGTGTGTCTGAGGGGAGGGCAGCTCCACGCGGATTCTTGCCAGTGTGTCTTTTAGTGCAATACATGTTTCAAATTTAAGCATCAACCTTATACTGCAATCACTCCTCATGTGATAGCACAACGCAAAAATGAGAACAGGCCTTGGAGCCAGGCAGACCAGGCTCTGTCCTAGCTGACAAGTCCCGCGGCCGCGTTGCTGCCTTCCCTGCCTGTGAGGTGGGCCCCTCGCAGAAGCTGTGAGGCAGGGCTGGAGATGCGTGTGTGTCACCCAGCCCTGGGACACCTGGAGTGTGGAAGCCGCTGCCGCCATTCAGTGCGACCCATCCCTACCAACTCCCTCGAAAAACACAAGGTCATTCCTAAAGAAAATCTGTCTCTTCCTTATGCTGTTAAGGGGTCAAATGTAGTTTTAGAAAATTTAACTATATTTGAAATAGCACGATTTAAAATTTTCCCTTTAGGAGGAAATGTAACATGACATTGAAACAAGCTGTAGAAGTAAGGGTCAGCACGTCTAGCGACCACCTGGCTGGAGAAGGACAGGTGACCTGTGAGCAGGTACAGCCACAGGCTGCAGTGGCCTGGGACACGGCCCTAGAGCTGAGCCAGCGAGCCGGCATTTGTACTGGGCTTTCTAGTCCTTTTTAACAACATCCCCAAGATGAGCAGCAACATCATAACTCAGAGGCTCTGGGTTCAAATCCCACTCCCAGCGCAAATCTGCATGGGACTCGAGGTGAGCCCAGCGAACTCATCTGAGCCTTGGCCTCTCCCACTGGGCGCTCGCAGACGATGTGGTGCTTGCATCGCTCTGCTACCCTCCTCTGCAGCACGTCTCCACTTTCTGTTCCTGCTCCTCCCCGCCGCACTCCTAGGAAGCAGCTAAGATTTCTCTTTTAATCACACAGACATGTTTCATCATCGCCGGAAGTGTAAAAACTCTATCAGCACTGGGTATTTGTGGCAGGCTAATCTGATCAGGACTTGATTTCATGAATACAGGGGAAAGTCACCTTTTTAACTAATGAAATGTATCATAACAGAGCCTTATTTTTGAAAGCACAACATAAGAAATAGCTACAGTGCCCTTTGGGGGGCACACAGAGCTCCCCAGTTGCATCTCTGTCCTCGCTCCTCTGCATTCTCAACCCAAGTGAAAATTCCTCTTTACTGGATGAAAGTTTGGTGTGGAGAAAAACACTCTCCCCTTGTTACAGTTGGGGTCTGAAGCGCAAGGTCCCCCAAGGCCTCATGGGCCAGGAGGCAGGTTTGGGGGGAGAGAGGACCAGGGTGCCCCAACTGACTTGCCATAGGAGGAGGTCACAGGGGTGACCTGGAAGCACGCCTTCTTGTTCTCTGATTCTCCCTTCTCACTCTGCTCCCTGCTCCGCCTCAAAGCCAGCTAACCCCAGACTGAAGCCTCTCAGACCATGAGCCGAAGCACTCTTCTCTTCCTTTAAGTTGCTGGCATGGAGTGTTGTGTTCTAGCAATAGAACAACAACTAAGAAACCCTGACTGCTCCCTCTGAGAACAAATTCCCCAAACTAGCCTTTCACTTTGGTTTATCCAGAAGGTACCATAAAACCTTTAAATAAAACCTTCCCTCCAGAATCCTGGGAGGCTGAGCTGGGAGGTTTGAAAATTTGAGTGCAGCCTGGGTGACCTAACGACTTCTAGAGATGCTAGCTCAAATTTAACTTGTTTAAATAAGGATGGGAGACAGAGCTCAGTGCAAAGGACCTGGGCTCGATGCCCTGATTCTACACGCGTAGTACCTTAGTTTGAGCTTAGCGATGGCTGGCAGAGCCCCACAGAGAACCCCGGACATCAAGCAGAAGAGAAACGGGCCCGGCTCTGGCTGAGGGGTTTGCGGTGTGGACGGAGATGGCCTCACACAGGTGGCCGGGCGCCACAGCATGCTGCTATGCACATGACTAAAGGCAGTGAGCAGGTGAGACAGCAGCAGAAGCTGCCACGCGAGGGGCTGAGCCCCGCAAGCTAGGGGAGAGGGGAAGATGGTCTCGCAGCCTCCAGCCTGAGGCCCGTGAGCAGCCTGGATGAGGAGGGGTGTGGGTGGACACAGGCTCCAGCATAGTGCTGTGTGGGACGCTGAGGTCAGGGCTGAGGCGTCGGGCCGAGCACGTTGTACACGCAGCTGCGCTCACTACCACACTGCTTCCTTCCCAGTTCCTCCCCACAAGCTCCTTGCAGCAGCATCTAAAGCACTGTGCTTGCCCCAAGCCCCTGTGGAGAAGACCCTGGCATCGCTGAGCCTGGTCGGTCTGATTCTCCCTTTCAGCCTAGGCTGAGGGGCCCTTTGACAGGTGTCCCAGGGCCAGCACTGAACCCCTCTTCATGCATCTTCTATCTTTTGTCCCTTGTTCTTAATGTCAGAGAAATAAGAAGTTCTCTTGGACCTTAAGTCCTCAGATAGAGTCAGGGTTGACCAAGCCACCTTAGGTTGGGTGGCATGACTTCCGGTCCCAGGGATGTCAGGATGGCAAATGTTTCTATTTGTGAGACAGCTGAGGGCATTAAGGGGAGTAGGCGGGTGTGGTGGTTTAGGGTGCAGTACAGCACCAGCTTGACTAGCTTTGGGGTACACCTGGGGGTCAGTGGAGGATGCCTCTGGGTCTGTCTGGGTGGACGTGGAGGCCTGGTCTCGGGGTCTCTGTCTGGCTCTTGCTCCTTCCTCTCTGGCACCATTCCCTTTCTCTGCTTCCCAGCTGCATGAACTGTGCGGCTTTGCCCCACTGTACCCTTCTCCGTGATATTCCCTTTTAGAGCCAGCTGGGCCCGAACTGAGCCCCCCAAACCATGAACCAAACTAGACAATTCTTCCTTTCAGTTGTGGCATTGGGTGTTAGGCCTTGATAACAAGAAAGCTGACACAGAAAACTGGTGCCAGCCAAGCAGGGCTGTGGCCGAGAGTGCATCGACCATGGTCTAGAGGCTCTGGGATGCGCTTACTAAAGGGGTTAGGAAAGGTAGGTCAGAGAAGCCCTGGACTGCTGTAAACAGAGCTTGATGGGTGATTCTGGCTGGAGCTCAGAAAACCAGGATGCCGAGAGGAATCCAGGTCGGGGAGGCTTCTGCTGGGAACAAGGATTTTGTTGGCAGTTGAACTAGAGGCCACCCTGAGACTTCGTGGGCGACTGAGCTTCACGTCAGCAGACGTGTTGACCTGCTGGAGGAAATTCCACAGAGGCAGGCGTCAGGCTATGCCATGGGTACCTCTGGCTGCCTGCAGCCACAGTGATAGCAAGAACTGGGGGCAAAGCAAAACAGGAAGGTGAAAGACTTACCATCGGTTTTGGCCGTTGTTCCAGAAGGAACTATGTGTAGATTTGGAGCCACAAAGGTGTGGCTGTGAAAGAGTCTTGTGGCACTACACAGAAACCAAGGACTGTGCAGGGACAAGGAGATGCCTTGAGGGCATCTCAGGAACCAGCAAGACCCCCCGAGAGCAGCCACAGGGTACAGAACTGTGAGCCTTCCTTGAGAGAGAAAGACCAGAGCGACCCCTGCGTCCCTCCTGGAGATGGGCTACCTTGAAAATTGGTTGCCTGATATTTTCCACTGTGCTCAGTCACCCAAGCGCTCAGTGGCTGCCTTGGGCTAGCGGTGCCTGACTACTGCCCGCGTTGGTAGCAGGCTTGGTGGCAGCCATGTGCTGCTGCTTTTGTTGGCACTCAGAATGCATGTGTCGTGCATGCATGACAAGGGAGGCTCCCCCAGATGTGAAAGGGGGGCGTGGGATGCCAGGCAGGGCTCCTTGGAAGGCGGCTCAGGAAGCCGTGAGGGTGAAGCTGGAGGTGCAACAGAGACCCTGGGAAATCAGAGCCGCCAGGAGCACGGATCATCTGCTCAGGTGATGCATGAAGCGGCCGGAGCTGGCCCCAGGCAGAGTGATACCTCGTCTCCACTTTCTCATCTGCACGGTGGGGATGAACCAGCCATGACTCATTCAGCGAAGAGGTCCTGGGCTTGTTCTTCCCCCTACCTGTCCAAGGGTGGACACAGATGAGCCAGCTCTGTCGCAAGGACTCTGCCCCAAGAGATGTCACCCAGGAGCATGGGCAAGGAGCAGACACGGCATCCGGAGGTAGTGGCCGTCCTTGTAGAACACCTCAGAACCTTGTGGAAGAATCCCCACAGCTTGTACAGAAAGACACTTTTAACTTAAAATATCCCAAATGTGTACGCATCTTTTAAGGATTTTGTTCTCCTCAGCTAAACTGCAGATACACAGCCGCTCCTGCAGATGTTGAACAGCAGAGGCTCGGAGGCCAGGCCATTGTCCTGGGCCAGGGATTGGCTCCTTGATGTCCCCAAGGAAGGGTGGCACTGCTTGGCCCAGGGAGCTGCAGAGACGAGGCCAGCCAGGAGCCTTCCTAAGTGCTGTCCATGGGCCTGGTTGGCCTTGTGGCAGAGTGGATGGCACAGAGGGCTGCTCCAGGACAGACCGCGCCATGCCACTGGAGTGCCAGGGCTGGGGCGAGGACATAGCCCCCAGGGTGTGCTCAGCCACACTCCACGCACCACCTGGCTCCAGCCTCACCCATGTCCAGGGCGTCCAGACCCCCTCCTTCCCTGGACCTTCGCACTTTGGTGGAAGTGGACAGTGGGGGAAGGGACAGAGTCTGGGGTCGCACAGAGGAAGCGGTGTGCCCTGCCTGGGCCACCACTCCGAAGTCTGCATGTCCCAGTCCCAGGACAAGCAAGGAACCTTCCCTCGCCCCGGCCTGTCACCTCCCCCATCCCTTTGCCTTGGTCTGGAGAGCTGGACGCCGTGCCTAGCCCGCCCCGGTGCCCGGATGGCCGGCTTGGGCAACGAGCAGGGAGAAAGCTGCCGGTGCCCAGCGCAGGGAGGCTCCGGAGATGGGGCTGCGGAGGGTGGTGGGAAGACCGGATGGGTTCTGACTCTCAACAGTCACCGCTGTTGCCTGTCTTCGTTCTGGGCTTGCGTGGTTGGGGTTTAGAGACACTGCTTGGCATACCGGAACGGGCAGGGCCCGAGGAGCCAGGCCCCTGGAGGATCTGTCTGCCTCCCGTGTGAGTGCCAGCCGCCCCCACACATCTAGCCGACGGTTGCCCTGCAGGGCGCGGTGGCAGCCGGGTGGTGGCTGTCGCTGGTCTCCAGCTCCGTCGGCACTGGACCTGAATGCTGAGCATGGCAGGACGCTGAGTCGCCAGTGCTTCCAGATTCTTCCTCAGTGAGGGGTGTTTCTTGATAGTATTTGGCAGGACTACAAAAAGTAGAGGTGTAGGTACGGAGACGCCCCCGCGCATTCTGCTTGCTTTGGGAGCAGAAGGCAACGTGCCCACTTAAAGTGCGAATTGGAGGAAAGCTCCTTTCCATGTGGGAGTTCACTCAAACCAGAGGCGGGCCTGATGCTAGTCCTGCGGGCTGGCGGGGTTAAAGTGGTGGGCAAGGCCTTCCTGTCCCCCTCGCGGTCATTTGTAAAGCCTGAGGCAGTCCTGAGTATGAAACATTGTATCACTGTGATTGGAATCAATAGTTCTTGCACTGTCATTTGTCACATATTTACAAGCTTGAAAAATAGTTCATTTTGTCCTCATCCCATAGCTCAAAAGATTGAATCAGAGCCCAGAGGAATCTGCCAACTGGACACATTCATTACTGAGCACCTGTCTCTGCAAGGCTAGGACCACAGCCACGCCGAAAATAGAGTGGAAGTGAGAATCCCCGACTCGCTTGGCACACCCCTAAGTATTTTGTTCTCAAGTATTTTAGGGAACCTCCTGGGAATCGTTCATCACCTTGGTGACCTATTTCAGTGACTACAACAAGAAAATCCATCACATTCTCAAAACATTCAAATGCATCATTTTTTTCTACAGAAAAAAATCAAAATCTAGAGTTGAGTTAATGGTCCACAAACTTCATGAAGTATGCCGTGTCCCATCACCACCCACGTACTGCACAAACGAGCCTCCGGTCTCGTGGAAGATTTGTGGAGCACATTTGAAGATAATGCCTTCAAGTTTTAAAGGTTTATGAGTGATAGCACTCGTGAGCGTGAAATTGCTAATCCCCTCTCCCTAACATTTCAGAGAGACAGTGCCCGAGAGTGGAAAGTCTGCTCACACAGTGTCACACCTGCTGCCAGAGCCCGGAGGGCCAGGGTGCCCGCTCGCCTTCCCCACTGCACGCTGGGTGCGTGGTCGCTTCAGGTTGAGCACGGGCTGCAGCTCTGGTTCTTTCAGCAGCGCCTCGGCAGCAGAGGAGCACTGTCCGCCAGCTGCAGTCGCTCGTGTAGCCCCCACGCTAGGGCAGCCGCGGGCCTCCCCTCTGTCACTGCAGACAGCACAGCGTGTGGGCGGCCATCCCTTGCTCAAGCCTCAAGCCGAGCCAGTCTGGAAGCCCTGATCTCTGCCATGTGCTGGGAGATCTTCTGCACAGATAAGCCCTGAAATTCCTCCTGCTAGCCAAACCCAACGTGCCACTGTGGCCTTCTCCATAATGTCTTGCATTTGTTGGGTCTGTGGTTTGTCATTCTCTCCAAGGAGTGTCCCCACTTCCCCCACCATGTCCTCCTTGGAAGGGGCTGAAGTTCAGCCTGGATTCACGCTGGGCTAGGGCCCGGGATCTGCTCTGTCCTGCACTTTAGGAAAGGGGGGGGCAATACCCCTCACAGAGATGTGGGCAGCAGGATCCCTGGGCTGAGTGGGGAGCCCGGACTGTGCCCCACTTCGGCCAGCTGACTTGGGGTGGCCCCCATGTGTAGAAGCTGCACTGTGTCCCCCAGTGAGAGGCACAGACACAAGAGGCTGGCGATGGGCTGGGCGCTGGAGGCCAAGGCAGCCATGTGCGGGCAAGCAGGTGCCCATGGGACCAGGCGGGCGGGCGGCTGGCGGGAGGGTGGGCTAGAAGCAGCGGGCTCAGGGCAGGCGAGAGGCACTGCTGGGCTGGGCTGGGCGCCCCAGCCCTCTGGACAGGCGTGGGTGCACTGCCCTTCCCAGGGACTCTGCTGAGAGTTTCCATCCCTCCTAGCCTAGAAAAGCAGAAAAAGGCGCATGGGATGTCAGGGTCACTTACTCTGTGTGTGGCGGATGTGGGGGCACCCTTGGGTGCTGCAGTTAGGAGTGAGGGGCTCAATAGCTCTGACCCTTGAGTAGGAGTCAGGATGCTCAAGGAGTGAAATGCTCCTGGTAACTGAGGGAAGAAGAGGCGCTGAGGCTGGCTGGGGGTTACCCAATAACCTCATTAACCCACTGGAAGCCTCTCTGCCCTGGGACAGGGGACCGACTGCTGCCCAGGAGAGCTGCTGCGGGCTTGGGGAAGAGGGAAGCTGTCCTGGGACAGTGTGGGAGCGCTGGGCGAGGCCCGAGCTTGGATCCTGGCTCTGCCATCCAGCACGAGGACCTTGAGCATGTTCTCCTACTCCTGAGTCTGACTGTGTCCATAAAAGGCCCAGAATTATAATTTGTCTTATAAGCAGTGAAGAGTGAATGAGAGAAGAGATGCCAGAGGACACCGAATAGAGGGAGGCTTTGCCTTTCCTGGGATAAGGAAGGGCTCTTGTCTTCTTCTCTGAAGCTTATTTCCTTGTCAGAAATCTTCTGAGCTTATTGCCTGTGCTTTTTAAATACTTTATCTATGGAAATTCAAGCCGTTTAGTGAAAACCCTCTCTGGTGCATTTCTAAGCTCGCTGGTGGCGCAGGCTTGGACCTCCATTCCACTGAGGAGGGAGCAGTTTCTCAGGACGGATGAAGTTGAAAGCCAGACAACAGTGGCACTGCCAGAAAGAAAACTCTAGAAAGCTCGGGGCAACGGCTGTCCCCTCCTGAGTTCATTGGGGACCCGCGCATGCTGCCACTAAGAACCTTTGCTAGTCTTTTGAACAGGGTTACTGTGGCAGCCGTGGAGGGACTGGGCGTTTTTTGTTTGTTTGTTTTTTTGGTACAGGGGATTGAACTCAGGACTTTGCACTTGCCAGGCAAGCACTTGCTCTACTGAGCCATCTCTCCGGCCACTGAGGGACCGGGCATTTCTGTCTGGGCGGCAAGCTCGCATTCTGAAGCAACGAATGTGAAGACACCCACAGTGGCGGTCACCACGCAGCCTCGACTCTCCTCGCACCGAGACACTTAGAAAGGCTTGGCTCGGCATCCTGCAGTAATAGTAAGCTTGCGGTGATCATCTTTGGTATTGATCTGCGCATTGACTCCTCACCTGCCCTTTCAGCCCTCAACTCCCCTATTAAGCCCCTCATTTGGGAACAGAGGTGAGAGATAATCTCTAGGTACCTCTTCATCACCTGTATCCTAAACTTCAGTGTCATGCTTAAGATCCCAGTTGCCTTTGACATTTATCTCATTGCAAATGGGGCTGATTCTATTACCAGCTGCAATGACGTGCAGGAGGAAGCACTCGCCACATTTGATTCCTTCTGCCCTGCGAACTGACTGCTTCCTCCTTCTATAATCTGACTCTTTTCCTGGGACAAAGCCATGGGGCAGTTACAAGAGAAGACTAAGAGGCACACACCACAGAGGGGACTGAAGGCGGGCAGCCTGCAAGAACACACTGTGACCACGGACACACCTTGATTCTGCCGACTGTGCAGGAGAAACGCAGCAGGACCCCCAGAGCAGGTGGGTGGTGCAGCGCTGCCTTCCATGGATTGGGAAGAAGGCCAGGTATGCCCGAGGAAGGCCTGCTCTGCAGCACAACTGGAAACAGCAGGGGCACGGGGGGCAGAGCGCAGCCCGAGCACCACTGGAAGTGAGGGCAAGGAGAGGCAGAGCCACAGGAGGGGCTGCCCCGGATCTGGAGGAAGGGGCTGCTGGGTGATGGAAGGAACACAGGGCCCCTGCTTGCACTTGAAAGAGAAGGTGCTGAGGATGAAGCTCATGCCCTGGCCAAAAAATTCAGGCATTGACTGAATTCATTAGCCGAAGCCCAGGAGCTCTGCACGGCCTCCACTGGACTAGGCCCAGGCAGGGCAGGAACAGAGGAGACCCCTCCGCCTCTGCCTCCGCCCCCTCCCCCACCCCCTTCTCCACAGCAGATGCTGCAGGTACTTGCTCCAGCCCACAGCAGGCACCCGGGCTTCGTGCAGTGCAGGGCTCTTGCCTCTGGGAAGGGAACTTGCGCTTTCCTCCACTGCCTCTCAGGATGACAGGCTTTGTGCTTAGGTTTCCCAAGCAGACACTGATGCCAGCCCACTGGGAGCTCGAAAGTGTTCCTGCCAGCATATGACAGGTAAGCCATATCAGAGACATTTTTAAAAATGTAGATCAAAGTGTCCCATCACATGCAATTTCCTTCCAGAATTTAGAGAGCAAAAGAATGCCTTGTTAATTGCTTTTACATACATAGTAAGAATTGAGACATATTTAGGGTGAATACCATCGGTAGGGCCAATATTCTTTCAAATTGCTAGAGGCATGCTACACACAGACTATGATGTAAGAGGCCTAAATATTGCAGTCGAACGTAGGCTTCCATGTGCTTAGTCATGCTTTGTTTATTTGCTAAGTTGGTGCAGCCAGCACAGGAGCAGGCTTTCCGTCTCTCGTCCTGTGTATTTAAGGGCCACCTTGCCCTCCTTGAGACAGTGACGGTCTCCAGGCTTTCATCTGCCATCATTTCCACATCGTGTGGACCTCTGCTCTGAAGCTATTATTAAAATTGCTGAAGACGTCCTCCGATATCCTTGGCAGACTCCAAGCCACTTCCCTCTCCGAAGACTCCCGCTCCTAATTTGGAAGCACTCAATACTAAGCGGAGCAGGAAGCAGAAGCCAGGCTCCTTCGAGATGGCCGAGCAGCCTTTCATCTGGTGGCAGAGAGAGAAATAAATAAGATTAAGCCAGTGAGGAGACATCACTTGTGTGCACACTCAGGAAGCAAAGGAAGCTGTCCATCCTGGGACCTCCACAGGGCGCCTGTCGACGCCGCCTCTTGTCTGCAGGGAGAGTTCAACTTGCCCCTGGAGGCAAGGCTGAGAGCCCCATCCACAGCTGCACACTGGGACATGTGACCTCAGGCAAATGGCCTTGTGGCACTGGGCAGTGGGGGGTCGCCCAGCCTCACCTCAGCAGGGAGGCTGAGGTCCTTGGACCCCACCAGTGCCTGCGGCTTCCGCTCCTCTGAGCCCCACTAGGTGTGAGCTCCCTGCCTTCTCTCTGCCCCTTCCCTGCACCCACTCAGTGCGGCCGGGTACTTCTGGCCCAGTCTTTCCTCTGTTGTAGTCTTCTTCTGTGAGCAGCTTGTGGCTGACAGCCTAGGGTCAGTAGCCTCAGGTTCATGCCACAGCTGGATTCTGGAAATGCCTAGCCTGGCCCTAAAATGTGTCTTCCACTGGAGCAAAGGGAGAAACCAGCCCACCCCAACCCTCTCAGAGCCTTGAGGCATTGCCGCGCCCTTGGAGGAACATGTGGAGTTGGCCCCCCAACTCTCGGTGAGAAGTCAAGCAGCCCGCCTTCACGCTCTTCCTTCGGCCCTGCACGTCTCCCCAGGCGTCTTCTGGGTCTGGTTCGCTCTGGCTTACCCCTGTGCAGAGGACAGGCAGAACGGCGGTGGGCATACCAGCAGCCGAGCGTTGGCTGGTTTCCTTAGCCTCCCTTCAGTCTCCGTGGAATTTACTGCTCAAACCCAGGCTCCATTCAAGAGCCCCACAGTGCTAAATGGCACAGGTCACCTAGTCAGCAGCGATGAACCAAGAGCTCCCCCGGCCAGGACACGCACACGTGTTCACCCTAATTACTGCCAATCTGACGCTTGGCTGTCAGGCTGCCTGCAGCCTCAGTGGTAATTGTGACGTTTGCTGTACGCCAGGCTCTCCTCTGCTGTCAACGCCTTTCAATATCCCTGTGAAGTGTATCATAGTTTTCCTCCTAGTCTGTAGACAAGCAATGGAGTTTCACCGATAAGCTAAAATCATGCTCTCAGGCTGCTGACCAGAAGCCTCACTGAGTTGTGCCAGTCGAGTTACAGCCCCATTGCACCCAGGCCTCGGCCAGAGGCAGACCTGGGGTGCCGGAAGGGTCCCCCTTCCTGCCAAGAAGGAGCGGTTCGCTGGAATGCCAAGTGCGTATGCTGTAAATCTCTGCCAAAACGTCTGTGTGATGCAGTCAGTGGAGAACTGTTACTGAAGGCAAGTGGGCTGCTGACAGCCAGGCTCCGGCAGTGAAGACAGCGCCCAGCCTCCCAGCTGAGCAGCACCAGGCAAGGCACACAAGGAGAAGCGCAAGGAGTGTGGACTGGGACGAGAAAGTCTGATCATGTGACGCGTTGCAGAAATGACGACTACAGAATTATAAATACTTTCCCATATTTTGACATAAATATATTTAAATATGCACTGACCAATTTGGTCTTTCCCTTCCCTATTCCTCTAAGTGAAGATGTTTCAGCAGTAGTTACCTTTTAGTACAACTGTGATCCTAGCACTCGGGAGGCTGAGGCAGGAGGATCACAGAGAGTTCGAGAACAGCCTGGGCTACAAAGTGAGCTCAAGGCCAGCCTGAGCTGCATAGTGAGACCCTGTCTCAAAAGGACAAAAATAAGTAAATAAATAAATAAATTGCAATTAAAAAAGGGAGTGACTCAGAAAAAGACACTTGTCAGACATGGTGAAACGGCTTCGCATCTTCTTTTGTGGAAGTAAGTAGCGTGCTTCAGTTTAGTGGGATTGAAGCAGGATGTCATTACTGTCTTCAGGTGGAAGTTATGTTTGGTGCAAAGAAAAGCACCCGGAAGCCGTGCTGGCAAGGGGTGGACTGTGGTAGCTTCGCGTGTTGTCAGTTTTGTGAAATGGGACCTGTGCCTCCCAGAGGACACTTTTCTGTGTGACTCTGGATTAGGGTTGGTCACGAAATATACAAAGCTTGAGAAGTGAAGGCTGTTAGCTGCCTTTCTTTTTTAAATTCTTTTAAAAAATCTTTTATCTATGTATTTAGTACAGGGCCGTGGTAGACAGCTCACACTCGTGGTAATACCACCCTGGACTCCCCGTGCTGGGTGGCACTGGGAGCCGCCACACCCAGTCTCTGTGCCAGCGCAGTGCACCCAGCGTTGAGCGCCAGCGCAGCACGTGCTACCAGAGACCCCAGCCCGGTCCTTGGGCTCACCAGGCAGGTGCTCAGGCCACAGAGCTCGTTCCCCGCCCAGCCGCCGCCCTTCTGTGTCTGCTGCTGTGAGGTGCTCTGCCCATTCGTGGGGCAGCACCCACCGGCTAGCTCCTCCACCGACACCAGGCCTTCTGGCCCCTCCCTCAGGGCCCAGAGCAGTCACTGTCAGCTGCCGTGTGCCACCCACGTCACCAAAGCAAGTGTCACTGAGGGCCGGCCGTGGAGTCCAGGCTGCCCCAGCTCTCCTGCTTGTCTCCGTGTCTTTCCCAAGTGCTGTCATAACCATCCTCTAGTGGTTTTGCCCACCAGCAGACCCAACAGCCCTGCAGGGCACTCATCACTGTCCTTTTCTGTGCTGTGTCACCTCTGGTAACCATCTGTGATAACCTACTAATGATTTTATACCAGCAGAGTGCTTCTCCACCAAACACTAACATGCTTTCATTTTGCTTTTACAGCAGTTGTTCTAGGCTGGGTGTGACGAAGCGTGCCTGTAATCCCAGCACTCAGGAGGCTGAGTCAGGAGGATTGAGAGTCCAAGACCAGCCTGAGCGGCAGAGTGAGACCCTAGCTCAAAAAGCCAAGACCGAGTTGCGCTGAGCGATACCATGATGGAAGCCATGCTTTCCCCGGGGTTGGAGCAGACAGGAGACAGTGCCCAGCGGAACGGGCTCCAGCTCTGCCCCACGCTCATGCAGGGTTCTCTGAGGCTCTCCTGAGCTGAGAAGTCCTGATTCTGTCTGCACCCGAAACGGCAGGCTTGTTCGTTCCCTGCTGAGGCTCTGTCTTGCTTTCGTATCTACATCAAAGGGATCTCACACGCCCTTACTTCAGAGACAAGACACTTCAGCGACCAAAGCTCCCAACAGTAACAGCCAGCGACCAACACGAGGCAGAGGGAGACCCCCAGGCTGCAGGCTTCCACCCGGGCCTGAGCCGTCTGCCCTCCGTTGGGCCGGTGTGTTTGCCCGAGCCGAGCCCACGTTACACCCCAAGAACCAGGGCTGGGGGCGCTGCCAGAGCTAAGCCCTGGGCCTAGCTGGGAGCTGGCCCTGCCCAGGGACTCAGAAGCCACTTCAGCCCTCATTTTCAGTCCTTCCAGGCTGCTCTGCTGGGCCTGAGTGAAAACGAAAGACAGAAACAGTCAAGTTCTTTATTTCCCTGCTTAGCTGAGGTGGGCTTTTTCCTAAAGAAGAGGCATCTTGTTCCCTTTAAATCCACTTAGACAAAAACTAGATGTTATTGACAGAAGGGCTGTGATATGCATCTCAGGTTTTATACGGGGATTTTCATTTTGTCACATCCAGTTTAAGCTACCAGCCTAATTTAATTACAATTAATGAATCACCATTTACCCCGAGGCAAAACCAGGTTTTCTAGCTGAAGAGGTGCTCGGTGCATAGCATTCAAATTCATGACCTAGACCTCAAATTAACGGGCTGTCCATTAAGAATGGATGAGTGGCTTTGAAGACTGCATTTATCGTTGTCTCAGCGGTCTCCTGCAGTCTCCAGTGGTTCTCCGGAAGAGACAATCGGGGCGGGAAGACTGCGAAGGGAAAGTTGGCTCTGGGGCCCGGCAGGGCTTCACAGCAGAGGCAGCGGCAGTGGTGGCCCAGTGTCGCCGTTGGGGGCTCCCGAAAAGGCGACCCCTTTCCCTCCTGCTTCAGGGGGAGGCTGGGTCTCAGCGGAGGCAGCACTTCTGGAGCCAAGAGAAACCACACTCCTGAGGACGCAGACCTCCGTGGTGGCAGGGGACACTTCCCACTGCCTCTTGGTGCTGGGGAAGAGGGGAGGGACAGAGAGGCAGGGTGCCTGGGTGGCAAGGTCGCCTGAGGTGTCAGCAGGACTTTGGGTGACTGAACCGCTGGAAACAAAGACCCCAGCTTTTCTGACACCGGATAGGGTGCATCCCTTGCTAGATGGAGCAGGTCCTGAAGGGAGGTAGAGTGGATGAGTGAGACGCGGGAGCTCCTCATGTCTCCGCGCTCCGGGCCTGGACAGCGTGGGAGCTCAGGCCTTATCACCGCATTCTTCCTCGTCTGGGTCAGCTGTGCATCTTCCTCGGGACTGAATGGTGCCTTTGCTGAAAGCTTGTGCCAGGGAAGCTA
>NDGN011322213.1:0-12218 GCA_002564285.1 Tympanoctomys barrerae
GGGCCCCCAGCGCCTGCAGACCCGGGCCCACAGCGCCTGCAGACCCGGGCCCACAGCGCCTGCAGACTCAGACCTGCAGCGCCTGCAGACCAGGGCCCGCAGTGCTTGCAGATTCAGGCCCGCAGTGCCTGCAGACCCAGGCCCCCAGCGCCTGCAGACCCAGGCCCGCAGTGCTTGCAGATTCAGGCCCGCAGCGCCTGCAGAACCAGATGGCTCCCTTCGTGCTCAGGCCTGTTCCCCTGGGACAGGATGTGACGAATGCCATAGGCAGCTAAGTTAGATAAAGTACAGACAGCCAGACATAGCTGGGCCCTCAAGGAGCCAGTGCAGAAGACGAGATACCTTGCAGCTATGGGAGAGACAGGTCCCTCCCTGTGGACCAGTCCTCAAGACAAAAGAAAAGCAAATGCTCACTCGTACTTCCCAAGGATACACTTTAGAGATTGATATTCTAAATAGCTACCAATCACCTTGAGAAGCCAAGAGAAGTCACTAGCCCAGCCCCCTACAGGAAAAGCCCCTGTTCTGTATTCATGCCCACTTGCTACATGACTCGCTTCCCTATTTGATCCCAATTTAATCAACTTTACTTGAGCAATTATACTGATAATCTTATTGGCAGGCCATAGTTTTTGTCCCATCTCATGCCCACCTTGTGAGTTCCCATTCTCCCCTATTCAAGACCCCTTCTGTCTCTCTCTCAGACCGAAGCTTTCTTTCCTCCATAAATATATTCTGCTCTTAACCTCTGTTGTTCCTAAAATTTATTCTTTGGTTTTAAAGAATGTTAGGTTTCTTCTGGTGGCACAGCAGAGAAGCAGAAATAAAGGAAAGGGAGGGAAAGGCCTTTCTGGCCATTGAGGACATGACAGGACCGACGGCAGAGAGATGGGGCTCCCCTGACCTGAGACAGTGGGAGGCTGAGACTTTCTGACTTTTGCTAGGGGTGGAGTTTGAGGGGCAGGTTCAGTGACGCACAAGGGGCTGATTGGGGTCTCCCTTGTGGCATGGGAAAGGTGAAAGGAAGTTGTATGTAGGACTGGGGCTGGGGATGAAGGAGGAGGTGGCCACGGGGAAGATAAGCTGTTGTTCTGGGGATTCCACCATGTTGAACCAGGACTATGATAATTTAGCAGTTAATAGTCCAGCTAGAACCTGTCAGAGAACATGAACTCATACCAGACATTTAGCAGGATGGGACTTTCTTTCCACCGTATCAAGGCAAGGGGAATAGTTTTTGTTTTCCAAAACAGGACCCTTTTAGCCATCCCTGAGCTTATGGGGGTGAAAGAAAGAGACCAGAGGCCTCAGGCTGGAGACGGGCAGCCAGAGGAAGCAACCACATGATACAGAGGCGGTTAGGACTTTCAGGCCCTCCCTTGAAAGAGAGGAGTGGAGATGGACCACTAGAGGCCAGTGATATGACTTGTCACTCCTGTGTCGGGGAAATCCCCTCGGTGACAGGACTGACAGAGCTTCTGGGTGGAGAGCACGCTAAGACACTCTAGGGCTGCACATCTGCAGAGAGCAGAGAAGCCCCCCAGCCTCCGCCTCATGCCTTGCCCTATGCACCCCTGTTGCTCAGAAGTTCCTAAATGTTATCTTTTATAATAAACCAGTTCATATACTGCAGGCAAAGTGTTTTCCCCTGAGTCCTGTGCACTGTTCTATTTATTTTTATTTTATTTTATTTTATTTATTTATTTATTTATTTATTTATTTATTGGTGGAACCGAGGATTGAACTCAGGCCCTTGTGCTTGCCAGGCAAGCAGTTATTCTACTGAGCCATCTCCCTGGCCCCTTGTGCGCTGTTCTAGCAAACGGCAGTTGCCCCTGGTGTCCCAGGGGACCTGTTTCAGGCCCTCTCCTGCCTTGGTGGATCCCGAAACCCACAGAGACTCCCATCCCTCACTCGAGAGGGCAGAGCGTCTGCTCCTACCCTCAGCGCACCTTCCGCACACTTGAAATCATATCTAGGCTGCTTATAGAACCTCATACAAAGCCAGTGTTTGCAGAGAGTTGTTATGCAGCATTGTTTGAGCAACGGCAACAGGAGAAAAAGCCTGTACATACTCAGTACAGACGACCATTGTGGGCCTAACTACCTACCACACAAAGGAGAGTCTTAGGACAACAAGACGCAGGGTAAGCAGGGCTCCAACAGTGGCTGCTGGAGAGAGACTCTCAGGAGGAGACTGCAGGATGTGCCTGTACCACAGTGCTGGGGCTCCGCGTGCAGCAAATTCAAGCTTCGCTTTTTGGTGCATCCTGGGGGCTTTGAGTGCCTATTTTCCATCTGTGGTTTGTTGAACTATGGAGGGAAAGATGGGAACCACGGATTAATAGTTTGTTGGCCGGAACCATGGAGGGCCATAGCTTGCACCATTCCCTGCAGTAGGGGCAGTTCTGGGGGCCTGAGCCCTTCCCTTGTGTGATCCGATCTGTGTGATCAGGTAGATGGTGTCAGAATTGAATTGAAGGACACAAGGACACCCAGGTGGTGCCTGGATGGCTGGAGAACTGGGGGTGTAAGAATAAAGCCCACACGTTTGGTCTCAGAAGTGGGAGTATAAGCGATTCCAAGTCCCTGTTTCCACTAATAGCACGACTCCCTGGGCGCTTCCCCCCGCCCCCGAGAATCATCTCCTCACCCTCTACTCCACTGACATCAGTGTCTGTGGATCTCGTGTCCAGGACTGACTGTCCTGCACCCCAATTGTGAATGCTTGCATTTTCTGGCCATCTCCACCATTACCAGCCTGGCCAAAGCCTCCTCTCTGGATCTTTCCCGTAGTTGCCTTTGTTTCAATTTTTCCTCCCCTGCTCCTGGGGACTGAACCTAGCGCCTTCACAATGAGCTACATCCTCAGCCCTGTTTGAGACAAGGTCTTGCTAAATGGCTAAATCGCGAGGAGTGGGCATGAACTTGAGATCCCTCTGCCTCAGCCTCCCAGAGTGCTGGGATTATTGGCATGCACTCCCAGGCCCCGCTCCAGGAACCTTCCTGAAGCATTGTATGCAGCTGTGAGAACTTGTATCTTTAAAACAAAATGGGCTTCTGGATAAATGGGCATTGAGAAGGAAGAGGAGGAACCTCTATGGTCCCCCGTTCTTTTGCTTGTTCGTTAATGTCACTGTACACAGTGTGCTCCTGCACACTGCGTGAGGGTCATCCACGCAGAGAAGATGACAGGAAGGCTGGGAACAGGCTGAAGTTGCCCAGAGAGGGTGGACGAGAAGAGGCCGGAATCAGAACTCCTGCAGATGGGCTGAGCAGAGGAACGGACCCCTCTCTGTGAAAGCCAGAGGGGCAGCGGGTCCCACGCCCTGGGGCCAGGAAGAGGCAGCCATCAGCAATGGGATGAGCGAGCTCCCAGCCAGCCAGGCTGGTGGGTGGAGGATGGCAGAGGTGGGTGTCGCCTGGAGGAGCACCAGCTGTTAGACTTGCAGGAATTCTCAGGGCAGGGCATTGAGCCCAGCCGTTAAAAACGGAAATGATGGAAACTTACAGTTAAATAGGTTGCATTAAACAGAGTAATACCTACGGAAGACTTACCTGTTCTATCTTACTCCATTCTATGGACAGGCGTTCTGTGGAGGGTACATCGGTCCGTGGTCTGTGCGGTGGGAAAACTTGATGATATACAATGACTCCATTTGTGTGTCTCTTCTAACTCTGCATTTAATGCCCTCTCGTTGGTAGCTTAAAATCGGCCACGTTTACACTGAGGAAATCACTGCTCTCTACCCATCAGCGCTCTTCACCCCTGCAGAGCCGGTTGTTACGCATTTACCAGTGCAGGCCTGGAGGAGTGATTTCAAAGCCCATATAGAAAGAAAGTGATGTTGTCATTTTTGCACACGGGAAGAAAAAGGCCCAGCAAACACAGTATGTGGGCTTCGTGGCAGGGAAGTAGGGGGGATTCTTTGCTCGCTTCCATTTTCTTTATTCCAGTGAGGATAGAGTATGAGGGATCCAGAGGAGAAAGCAGCGCCCAAGCCCTAGATCCAAACCAGGAAGGCTGGAGGGCAGGAACTCGGGACCATCCCAGTTCTCCTCTTCCTGCTTTCAGAACAGTCACTGAATTGTGCTGAGCACTGTGCAGGAGCTGCGAGGACCTGCGCCTCCAAGGAAGGATGGGGGTTGGGGCTGGGTGGGGGTTGCTTTCCGCAGGATGAGACTCTGAACAGCGAGGGAGGGCGAAAGAGAAAGCTGTTAGAATGGCTTTGGGTCTGCTTGAGGTAGAGTAAGAGCAGACAGTGACCTGCAACTCTCCCTGCCTCCGTCCCTTCACCGACTCCAGGTTTCTCTCCTGGAAGTAGCCACTGTGGCCTTTCAGGAGCTTCTGGAGACAGGAAGAACAAGGGACACGCCAGCTATGTGCGGAAGGCCTAAGTGGAAAGCACCTGTGGTGTTCCAATCCACAGCAGGGCTTCCTAAACTGTCGTTCACCTGTGAGTCATCTGGGATCTTCCAGGGATCCTGATTCACATCAGCGGGCCTGGGGCAGGCTTGGGATTTTCATGAGTCATGCCCTGGGGGACCGTGAGTCTGAGAGTGGCATGAGAGAGGACAGAATGGGGGGATGGGGCTGGAGAGGTAGGGGGCTCGCTCAGCCAGGGCTCTGGGGACAGCAGGAAGCTGGGATAGCACAGTGCGGAGACAGTGTGACGCACAGGGCTCCGTGCAGATGGCACTCCCAGTGGTGCTCCATGGTCACATTTTCCTTCTAACAGCGCTGGCTGCTGGTGAGGCCGGTAGCAGGACAGTGATGAGGTGGCGGCACCATGGTGGTGGGAGTTGGCATAGGGGCACTTCCCCCGGTGCCGGTGGTCAAGCCCAGAGTCTCCTGCAAGCGAAACCCCTGCGCTCCACCTGCAACCCAGCAGGGTCGCCTTCCTGGCCCCATATGGAAAGGGAGCAGAGATGGAGAGTGGAAGGAGCTGGAGGATGAGCCCTGAGGGAGGTGGATATCCAGGGGCTGGGAAGAAAGGACAAGTGGGAAAGGCAAGAGCTGGAGCCCAGGAAAGTCCTTGCAGGGCCACGTCTGCATTGTTAGTATCCCCCCCTACCTGGGGTATCGTGTGATCCCAGGGAACAGAGGGGCACAGGCGGTTAGGGTGAGGGCAGACTAGTGCAGCGCCTGCTAATGCACCACTGCTGGGCGGCCGCCTGCTGAAGGCTGAAGGAGAAACCAGGTGGTATCAAGTCAGCGCGCAGGACCCAGGGAGGCCACTGCCTACCTCCTGGCGTCCCCCGCTACTCTCCTGACTTATTCATGGTGCACCCCGTGACCATTTCCTTACAATTTGTTCATTACTATTTTTATTTTCATTATTATATTAGATTTCTACACCAGGGAGCCTTGGGGGGGCATCTTTGTTTATGAGTATATACTTCTCCATGAATATTTTATACAGGAACATTTTAAACAGAAGTAGAATAACTCTCTGACTAAAACTTTTATTATTCCCCTTTGCCAGGCTTCCAAGCACTGTGGGAACAATCCTCGGAGAGTGGGCGTCATCCATTATTAATAACCGTTAAATTAGCATGGGGCTGATTCTCCCCTAAGCATGTTTCTTAACTGTGGAGCGCGTGAGCGCCTCACTGCCTCCTGGATCTTCTGTCCTGGCCAGAGCCCTGGAAATTAGTGGGCAGCTCTGGAGTTGCACAGTGAGCCCCTCTTCTGGAACTCCTTGTGGGGACATGTGACCCTGGTGTTCCCTACAAGCTGAGGAAGGAGGCTGTATTTGGAGTTTGTCCACCTAACCGTCCATTAGGGTATATTGTCCGTCCTTCCCTTTGTGTGGTCCATGCATAGGCCCAGTTCCTCAGGATGTGAGTATATTCAGAACCAGGGCCTTTGCATGCCCCTAAAAGAGTTAGAGATATCCTGTTCAGCAATCCAAGCACACCCATGTTCACAGCACCACGACCATAATAGCTAAATCTTGGCAGCAGTCTGTCTGTCCATTGACAGATGAATGGAAAAATGTGTGTATTTACATACCAGGGAGTATTGCTGTGCCCTAAAGAAGGATAAACTTGAATCATTTGAAGGAAAATGGATGTATCAGGAGACCATAATGTTAAGTGAAGACACACAAGCCTAGATGCCCCCTGGCTTCTCTTACATGAGAAACACAAAGTATAAATAAGGAGTAAAATAGATAACAGGAAGTAGGGAACAGATCTTTGTAAATGGGAAGGGGACCAAGAGGTGGCGGGAGGGGAAGGGGGAAGAAAGTGAGTAGAAGAATTAATATGCATTATGCCCATGTCCCGACTCCTCAACGATGTCATCATTCTGTGCTGCTAACACGTGCGAGCGGGGCCCTGTGCTCAGTATCCTGGTATCCCCAGCACCCTGTACCCCGGCGCCCTGTACCCCGGCGCCCTGTATCCCGGTGCCCTGTATCCCCAGCACCCTGTGAAGAGGACGCACACGATCCCGATCACAGCACTCACAGGAGCAGCAGCACAGGACTGTCGCCCTCCCCATTCTAGCGGCCTTGGGGGTGCCAGAGCCAGACAGATGAGCACTGGCCTCCGCAATGTGCCCCTCTCTGAGTCCTCCTGTGCCCCTCCAGTCCCCGGACCCCTTGCCAGCCTCCTCTTCTTCCACTATGGAAACCGCTGGGGTGGGCAGGAAAACACCAGAGAGGGATCGGAAACAGGGCTGCCTGCTCCCTTCTAGTGGCCAAGAGTTGCTAAGAGCCATTTCGAGAGATCTCAAATCGCAGTCTTCACTAAAATCCAATGTTGTACATTTGTGTCCTCAGGCCAGGATGCTTTGAAGAACCCAAGGAGACCTCCTGGTGCCCCTCAAAGCACCCCTGAAGTGTGAACCGCCCGAGGGAAGCCAAGGACCATCTTCCTTTACCACACCCCACAGGCAGCACAGCCTACACAGCTCGTGTCGTCCTGGTAGGTATGGGCACCCCATGACCCTCTGCTGCATCCCTAGTGGACAACACAGGCATGGAAAGGGTGTGAGCCCTGGGGTCCCCGATCTGCAACTTAATATGCATAACCCCAGCTGAGAAGATTATTTTTCCTGTGCCTAGTTTTCTCACAAATAGAAGAGGGTAGTGGTGCTAAGTCCTCCACAGGGCTTGGTGAGCACTTGGTGAGTTAGTGCGTGCCCTCTGCGCATGATAGGCATGTTGCGTGCATTAGCGTGCTGATTAGCTGTGGGAGCCTGGTCTCCCCACCTACAGCACGGAGCTCTGGATGCTGCTCCACCTGATCGTTACAAGGATTAGATGAGATTCTAAACATTATTTAAGGATCAGATGAACATTGAGCATGGCGTGTGCAGGTCCTCAGCTGATGGTTGTTCCACTCCCTCTCCTATAATTTTAAAGAAACTGGCAATTAATGGAGCAAGCCACTTGGCAGGGCTAGCCACTGATTGACGCCTGAGCATTGCCAAGCACCCAGAGTAAACACTGCACGGCATCACCAGAGAGAAGCGTTCTGTGGCGGCTCCGTTCACTCAGCCTGCTGTTTTCAAGACCTGGCTTTCAAGTAAATAAAAAAATGTCCAAAGGACAGCATGTACTACTTGGCATAAAGGAGGCTGGCTAAGTGCTTACTGAATTGAAACACAAGTTTTGATGATGAAGGATGGCCCTGAGCCATCAAGAAAGACCGCAGTCCACTCTCCTCACAGCACCACACTCATTGCTGGAGAAAGCAGAGGAGCGAGTGATAGCTTTTTTAAAAATTTCCATTCAGAATAGATAGAACCTGAGACTAGCTCCGCCAGCGGTCTCGGCCATTGGAATCTTCCGTAGCTTTTTAGAGTGATCCGTTCTTGGAGGTGTGTGCCGTACCATGTGTTCCCTCCAGTGTTTCCTTATTTGTGTGATTTGTTTGTGGTGTTGTTGTTTGTGGTGCTGGGGCTGAAACCAAATCCTGCAGGCCGAGCTACAGCCCAATCTTTTGTTTTTTATTTTGAGATAAGGTCTCGCTAAGTTATTAAACTGCCCAGGCTAGGCTTGAGTTTGCAATTCTCAGCCTCCTGGAGTGCTGGGATTGCGGGGGGGGGGNNNNTGGCTGCTACACTCTATTTTTATTTGCTTCATCTTTAGGGGTAACGGATGCTATTCACCCTGCAAGGCGTCTCTGGTCTCTCACACCCCCTCTCGCCGAATCCCTCTTCCATCCATCACTTTTTTGTTAGCTATTTTATTCCTACAGTGGATTGTCTTCTTTATTCACTCATGCATGCACCCTCTTCTGTCCTCAGTGACAGACATTTTAAATAAACTGTCCCAAGACACCCCCCCCCTTGGAAAATACTCTTTGTATGATCTCTACTGACACTGTGACCACGTATTCCTAGTTTACCGAGTGGTTTAGGTGAAATGGGTTATAGTATTATTATTATTTATTTTGATACAGGGTCTCGCTGCCCAGTTCGGACTCACAGTGATTCTTCTGTCTCAGCCTCCCTAGTGCTGGGATTACAGTATGCGCCACCACACCGGGTTTCCAGGCCTGCACAGTGTGCCCAGGGTTCTGGGGCTGACGTGGCATGCCGTACTGGAGATGGAACTTGGGACCTCGAGCTTGCCAGGCAGGTAGGTGCTTGGACTGTCTCCCCAGCCTGAGATGGGGCGTAAGCCCTTGTTGCAGTTAAGATGTAGCAGCAGGCTTTGCTTCCCCAAACTTAAAACTCATAGAGTTCTGCAACTCCAATAGCGTTTGTCATTCCCACAGACACTTTATGTTTATTCCAGGGCAGGCTTAAGGCCTGAGAGGCCCACAGTGACTACAATCAGGCATTTTCCTTCATAAAGATGAAAGAGTTATTCTCACCATTTATTTTTGATGACTTTGCTGTTTTTCTTAAGGTGACTAAAACAACGGCAATTGTTTAGTTCCTCTAAATCCCTAAGGCAAAGAGGCAATGTAGTCACGCGCAAGGGGGGCTGGGCGGTCAGTGCTTTAGGATGGGCAAAGACCAACATCTGGGGCACACACACACACTTTTGGGGTGGGGCTACTTTTCCTGGAACAGGGTGGTGATTGGTGAGGGCTGGCTATAGAACAAAGCACTCTTTGCAAGGATGAGACCAGTGTCCAGAAGGAAACCAGTTTTTCCCCAAGAAACACTTTTCTTACTGCTACTACATTGCTTTAAGGGTCCGTGTCCTTCCCAGCACAGCTTCACCACCCACAGGCTTCAGCTGGGACCTGGAAGTTTCCAAGTTCCCATCCAGCTTGCAGGGCAGGGCAAGGGCAGCCTCTAGACTCAGTTTATAACCGTGGTCCCCAGCAGTTCAGGCAAGTCTTTAGTTTAAACAAATATACAGAAACTGGGGCCAGCCAGACAGCTCAGCAAATTAAAGCACCTGCTTAGGCAGAGCGCGGCAGCCGGGGTTAGAACCCTGGAGTGCCGTGCCGGCCCTGCCCGTGAGGCGAGCTGAGATGGCTACTGAGATTGGTAGTGGTGGCGCATGCCTGTAATCCCAGAGCTTGGGGGGCTGAAAACAGGAGAATCACTATGAGTCCGATCTATGTAGTGAGACCCTGCATACCCTGTCCTAAATACAAAAAAATATAAATAAATAAATAAATAAATATACAATAACTGAATTCTTTTCCCTACTTCCATATCATCCTCTGGTTGAATTTTTTTGTTTTTGTTTTTTGAGGAAGACTCTCACTGTGTTGTCCAGGCTGACATCAAACTCTTGGTGATCCTCCTGCCTCAGCCTCCCTACTGGTGGGATTGCAGTCATGTGCAACTACACCCAGCTACCAAATTTCTGGTTGTGATGTTGAGCTGGAGCCCACCATTGGCTGTAGAGGTTGCTGGCCCGGGTCCAACTTGGGGTGCAGAACTGCCTCCTTGGTGCACCCCATGTGGTTTTGACTCCACCCCACTCATGCCCAATAACTACTTTGATGATGCATCAGCCTGGGCCATTGGTAACAGCAGGATGTCTACCTGGTCTAGACTGAGCCTGTCCTTCTCAAAGCTTTTCCCCACTTTCGGCTCATCTCCAGGCACCGTGGGCTCCGGCCTTGACCTTCTCACCCCTTGTCTTTGGTTTGCTGATTCTCCCATAGTGCTCTGCTTCTGCTTGGCTGTGATTGGCAGACAGCCAGAGCCAAGGGCGGAAGTCTAGTCTGGGGCAGTTTCCCTCCGAAGTCTGTGGGCTGACCCAGCGTCTTGCTGTTCAGCGTGGGACTTCCTCATTCTTGGAAGGGTGGATGAATATTTCCCAGTCTCAGGAGAGGACTTTTCTTTGGAAAGGATCTGGCATATTTTAGTTTTCTATAGTCCTACAATTTTCTTTTTTCTTTTTTTATGTATTTGGTACAGAGTCTCACTATGCAGCTCGGACTCAAAGTGATCAGCCTCTGTATCGCTGGGATTACAGGCGTGTGCCACCACACCCAGAATAGGTTTCTGGCTCAGTTTGTCCTGCGGGCAGGGCCAGCGCGTCATGCAGGACTGGGGATCAAACCCAGGTCCCTGCGCTTGCCTAAGCAGGAGCTTAGGCTGTTGAGCTATCTCGCTGGAGCCCTCACGTTTTCTTAACAGCAGAATTAGAAAATCATATGCAGAGCTCCATAGCAAGGTCCATGGAGCCTCTGTGCACACACAGACCCTTCGTTTTGAAATGCAGTTGATCATCTGGTTGAGCAGGATGGTACAAAAATTATTCACGGTAAGGTCGCCATCTGTTACAGTCTTTCATAAGAATAATGTTATAATATATGTCAGAACTACTGAAAAACTCTTAGAGAGCCAGGAGTGGTGGTGTATGCCTATAATCCCAGTACGTGGGAGGCTGAGGCAGGAGGATTGCTGTAAGTTCTAGGCTAGCCTGAGCTACATAAAGAGAATCTGTCTCAAAATAAAAACAAGGAAGAAAAAAAAAAAAACACTTTTACAATTGTTCATTCCATTTCTAGGAATTTATCCTAAAGACATCAACAGGTGTATACCAACATATTTGTGCAAAAGTACCATGAAGAATTCTATATTGAGAAAATTTGGAGACAATCTAGTGGTCCAAAAACAAGCCTACATAAGACACGGTACGCCAATATATGTGATGAAAGATTATACAACCATTAAATTATGTTTTTGAATAATACTTTTCAAATTAGAGCAATTCCAAAAATTTGGAGAAATCTTTTAAATGTACATCAGTGAAGAACGGGGTAGAATACTTTAAGTAATATTATCCTAATTCTGTGAAAAGAAGGCAAAACATTTGCATGTGAGCATACTTAAGACAAACAAGAAAAAGGCAAATGTTTATCTCTGGGTTGTATCAACGATGGAAACAGTGCACGATTCTATATTTTTCAAGTACTCCATGATGAATGTGTTACTTCTTACTCAGAAAAACAGTTGTTATTGGTTGAAATAATTCCCACACCAAGAAAAGTCAAACAAAAACACTAATAGCTCTTGCCTATATTTTTGTTTTATATCTTTTTTTTTTTTTTTTTTTCAGAACCGGGGATTGAACTCAGGCCCTTGTGCTTGCCAGGGAAGCACTTATTCCACTGAGCCATCTCCCTGGCCCCTGTTTTGTATCATTTTCTGACCCAGGGTCTCTCTACGCAGTCCAGGCTGGACTTGAACCACTGTGTAGACCAGGCTGGACTCAAATTTGCAGTGATCCTTCTGCCGCAGCTCCCAGAATGCTGGGGTTACAGTGTGTGCCACCGTACCCAGCTTTGCCTAGTCTTTTTTCTTTTCAGTGTTCATCTTATCCTTCTCACTGATACAGGAAAAAGCAGAACTGATATTTATGGTGCTAAGAATTGAACTGATTTTTGTAACCATGTGAAAGCCACATATCGTTCCCACTTCAAAGATAGGGAATGAACACACACACACACACACACACACACACACAAAATGATGAGAAGAGCAAGATGTGAGTTTAGGGTAGTGATGGTGAACCTTTCAGAGCCTCCCATGTTAGTAAACAGCCGGCTGTGGCATGCGGGTCATGGGCTCATCACTACTGATTTAGAGCGTGGGCTCCTAACGCATGCGCAGTGCACTCCCGTGCTGTTCCCAGTGGTAATTTAGGTTTGGTTTGGTTTGGGACAGGATCTTCCTGGGTTGCTCCCAGGAAGCTGCTTTTGGACTCCCAGGCTGCAGCTATCTTCCTGCCTCCATCTCCCAAGTAGCTGTGACTACCGGTGTGCCCAGTGACACCCAGCGGTAT
>NDGN011322218.1:0-13904 GCA_002564285.1 Tympanoctomys barrerae
TATTTGTGGAACTGGGGATTGAACTTGGGCCCTTGCGCTTGCCAGGCAAGTGCTTATTCTACTGAGCTATCTCCTCAGCCCCAGGTATTACTTTTATTATGGGACTAAAGCTGTCTGTTTCTTCTAGACAAGGTCTCACTAAGTTGCCCAGAAGGACTAAATTCTGTGATCTCCTGCTTGAGCCTCCCAGAGTGCTGGGATCACAGGTGTGTGCCATCATGCCAGTTGAGAAAGGCTGTTTTGGAGATGTTTTCTCCCAAAAATGTTTCCTCTAAGCATTCCACAAATGTCTAATCATTTGTTCTGTATATTACAGTGAGACTTCTGTCAGCTGTCACTTATGATGTCTTGGAAAGCCAATCTATCATGCTGTGTTCTATCTGCATATTGTTCGAGATGTTGTCAGTGCATCTTCTACAGTGTTCTACTTCAACTTCTTTGCTTCTGCCCCCAGTGGTCTGTTTAACTTAGAAGCTCTTACAAGGTATACAGATCATGTGCTGTTGACATTCCAGATGCTGGGTACACCACACTTTTTTGGTTTATCTCATGTAAATAATTTAGTTTCTAATTGTTTTTGAGTGCGTGAGGGCCAGTGAGATCATAAATTTCTTACATCTTTAAGTATCCTGTACTTGAGAAAGTTACCACTTATGGACTTTAAGGTTAAATATAGGTGAACTGCTCTTTCAATTTTTGTATTAGAGTTTCCCCTACTGATTTACTGAACTTAGGCTTCCTTTGTTATCCCACTTTTGAGTTTGCCTAAACCCTATCTGTGTTATGAGAGTGTTGTTGTTTTGATGTGGAGTGTTCCCAAAGGGAATAGTAGGCCTGAAGAAGACATTAAGACTGGTCATTTTAACTCTTGGAGCAAGCTCAGATGTACTTCATAGACCTAGGCAGCCATTTCTTTCTCTGAACACATGTCTCTACATGGCTAGCAGTTCTGTGCTTACTGCTACACTCTGAACTGGGAACTATGGGACCTGAAGCCACTAACTGGATGATGTAGAAATGTTCCTGGTGGCTCCTTCTGAAGATCTTCCTACTCTGTTCACCTTTGTTTCAGTGTGGGAATAGGCCTCTCGACTGTAGGCACAGAACTGTAGCAGGGTGTGTGTTATGGCTTGTGTCTAGATGTCCCACCAAAACCTTATGTGGCCATAGGTGGGATTCTTCAGAAGTGGCTGAATCTAGAGTGTTTGACTGATTCATGGAGTAATGCTAAGATTATGGGTGGTTGATTACTAAATCAGTCCACTGATTGGTTTGGCACTGCCATAATAACAATACCTTGGATACAATACAAGGACAAAAAAGACTTTGTCTTATTCCTCATTGCTTTGCTACCTTCTGCCTGCTATGAACTGTTCCTCCTCTGCAATGCCTGCCTCCAACCTTGCCTTGGAGACAGTAGATTAAAGACTGAAATCTCTACAAACTGTGAGCTAAATAAGCCTTTCCCCCTTTAACCCTCGGTGGCAGATTATTCTGTCTCAGCAATGAGAGAAAAGTAACACAGAATTTGGTACCAGAGAAGTGGAGTTGTTGCTGTCACTGTACCTGAATGTGTTGTTTAGCAGCCTTTGGAGCTGGCTATGGGAAGGGGAAGAGTTAGGAAAGGTTTGGAGATGCTGGCTGAAAAAAAGTAGAGCTGGTATGCTTGAGGCTGTGCTTGACAGGAGATTATAGTCCAACCTCAGAAGACCAGGATGTTGATAGAAATTTTCCTGGTAAGGACCAGGCTCAAGCAGTTTCTACTTAGAAGGACAACACTGGATGTTGGACTCCGGGCAATATGTATCATACCTTGGCAGAAAGTTTGTGTGCATTTTGGTCATGCTCAGAGACTGTCTGAGACTGCTTAAAGTCAGAAGACTAATTAATCTTGAAGAAGAAATTTTAAGAAAATTTAAGGCAGTTTAATGCTGAAGGGTGGCATGGCTACTATTAGGGGCTTTTAGCCAGATTTGTGCTGAGAATCAAGGGCAAAGAGCTTAGCAGAATGGTTCAAAATGCTGAGTTTAGCCTGAAAGGAAGCCCCAGTAAAACTGTGGCCTAAAATAATGGAACAGAGGAGAAATTGGTCACTGAAAATACTAGCAAGAAAATGCTAAGTACTTCCGTTGAGGCCAACAGAAAAGATGGCCTGAAGCCCTCACAAGAACCAACAAGTCTCCAGCCTCTGCGGCCTGAGTTGCAAAGGTAAAAGACTGCTTTGAGAAGAGAGCCCCAGAGCACCATGTTCCTGAATCACGGTGCCCTAGGGAAGTTGTTCCTCAAGATCTGATTCACAGGCACTCAACTCCTACAGCCAAGAGAGAAGCAGGCAGCAGAATTTGGCATCATCAACTTGCTGCTGTTTTTAGGTGCATGCAGAATGGAAGAGGTGTGGGGCCTGAGAAGCTTCCACTCAGATTTTAGAAGAGGGCCTGAGAGGCCAGGCAGTGTGTGAAGCTGTGGGCGTGAAGCTGAAAGATGTAGTGGAGAACCCAGAATTTTGGGAGAAGCCAGGAACACAGATTGTCTGAGGAAAACTGCAAGAAAAAAGCAGAGCTGGCCCAAGAGGGAAGCCATGGTAGCTACATCATTGGAAATCCCACAAGATTCAAGCTACTCAAGCCTTTTGGAGTAAACATCTTGCAACAGATTGTCTTAGATGCTGGACATGGAACTACAGGACTTAATGTTTGTCCTACTGAATTTTTAACTTGCTTTGGTCCCATTTTTTTTGTATTCCCCTATGTGTACCTTTGGAATGGTAATGTTCATCTTGTGCCAATGAATGTTGGAAGTGTTTAACTTTCATTTGTATGGAAGTTCACAGTACAGAGTTTGCCTTAAGTCTCAGTGGAGATTTTGGACTTGGGCTTTTCAGTAATGCTAAAACTGTTAGGACTTTGGCAACTCTTGCCTTTGGCATGAAAGGATGTGCATAAGTCATTAAAGGGCCAAGAGAATAATGTTATGGTTTGTGTCTGGATGTCCCCCTAAAGTCTCATGTGGCCTTAGGTAGGGCTTTTTCAGAAGGGATAAATCTATTGTATATAACTCATTCATGGTGTAATGGTAAGATTAAGAGTGCTAAGGTTAAGGTTGGTGACTACTAAATCAGTCCACTGACTGATTCGGCATTGTTCTAATTCCAGTAGCTTGAATACAATACAAGGACAAAAAGTGGCTTGTCTTGTTCCTGTTGCTTTGCTGTCTTTTGCCTGCTGTTTCTTTTCTTTGATGCCTATTTGTCAAGCCATTTTACCTTGGGGCCAGCTGATTATGGACTGAAACCTCCATAAACTGTGAGCTAAATAAACCTTTCCCGTTTTAACTTTGGGTGTTGGATATTTTGTCTCAGCAGTGGGGGGGAGTACTTAAGACAGTGTGCACTCCATCAAACCTATTATTGGCAGTGCCATCAGCCAGGACACTTACCACATTGCATGCATGTAAGTTGGTGGGAGTCGGGGGCTGCTGACAGGGGTGCAGTTATATGATCTCATGATCCTTTCTGCCAGTAAAAAATTTCGAAATAGACTCGCCACCAGGAGGTCTTGTCTGAAGAGCTTTTGGAAAAGATCTGAGGGCAGATAAAAGATAAAAAGTCTTCATATACTGGTGCTGAGCACTTAAGAGCAAATATACAAATTTATATCTACCCCAAATTACTATCAACAGACTGGGATTAACACACATTTACACTATAAACATAAACACACACAACATGCAAACATACAAGTACATACACACATAGGCACACAGCCACAAGAAAGCTTATATACAAATGAGCAATCAATAAACAAAAAACGTAAGTAAGTCTTAGAAAGAATAGCAACTCTGGTTTCAGGGAGCAAGGACAGTACCAAAACTGATGAAGAAAGCCAATGCCCCGAGCCCAGCCAGGAAAGTATGGCTGGTGCTCAGCACAGGGGCTAACGCTGAGCTTGCTGTGTATCACTGTCCCCTGTGCCCAACACATGGGCATTTTTTCCTTCTCACAGAAACCTTCTTAGGATCTGGCTGTGTCCTTTGCATCCCTTCCTCTTCCTCCCATCAGTTTTTCTCAGTGGAGAACACAATGATCCCTTCAACTACTCTACCCAAGGGTCAGCAGTCTCCCTGGGGAAGTGACCAGCCAGCCTGTAACCTCACCCCGGGGAAGCACATTCCATGCGATGGTATCTGTGATCGCTGTGAAGATCCAGTTCAGCTCACCCAGAGGGGTCCTCCGGTCATTCAGCCGGCCAGGAATCCTAGAAAACATGATGTTTTTTTCCATTAGTGCCATCTGGCTATTATAACAGCTAGTGGAGGTAGGAGATAAAAATGAAGGGGAAATGAAGCCTCAGACCAGTGGGAGGGGACGCTGAGTGTGGAGCCAGGAAGACCTCCTTGCCTCCCATATCATTTTCAAAGTTCCTATAGTTTGTTCGCAAGGAGAATACAAATTTCCACGGGTCATTCTTCAAAAGCTCAGTTTCCATGTCCCTCTTTTTTTCCCCTCCACAACCACACATGGACAGTTTCTTCAAGCATCCTGGTTGGAGGAGACTAACCCATGTCTGCAGTATGGGCCATGGACTGGTCTCTAGAGACAGCTGTATGGCCCTGCCTGTACAGCAGTCTACACTATCCTCCACAGCTTTCTGTTATGATTCCTCCCTGTGGCTTCTACACTGTAGATATGTGCTCTTAAACCTAGAGAGCCAAAAAAGGGCTCCTTACAAAGTCTGCTCATCTATGCATTCAACAAATAAATCAGAGTATTAGCAAAGGGACTTTGCATAGGGACAACTCACCAAGGCCCATATTTCAGAGCCTATGGCCTAACAGACAATAAACATGTGCACATGGGGAGGACAAATGCAGCAGACAGGACATGCAGAGGGTGACAGAAGGGATGACAAGCACACTGCTAGCTTAGAAAAGAGTAGTGAAGGATGGCTGTATGGAGCACTGCTCTAGGGTGAGTGGCCATGGTGCTATAGCAGAAAGATGTGTGTGCAGTGACAACAGCATGTACCCCTGAGGTGTGGGCATATTTCTTCCTGCTTCACAGCAAGCTTAATTTTATCCACCAGGTAGCAAGCTTAATTATGTCTGACTGAGATTCTTTTTCTCCTAGAAGGAAAATGTTCATAGCAATTTGGTTTACAGTCTAGAGTATGATCCCTGCTATTTATTAAGATTGAATAGATAATAATTTCCACTGCAGCCAACCATTTGAAGCACTGTCTGTGGCTCAAATAATTGCTATTGTCTGAGCAATGTTCAGAAGCTGCACCTCAGGACACAGCGCAGGGCCAGAGTGATGTCCACAAGATTCTGCCACACCTGTGCTCTCTCCCTGTCTTTTCATTTAGGAACAAAAATACTTGCTATTTCTTCAAGGAGGTGTAGTGATGGGATAAGAAACATGAGATCAAGAAATCAGGGTAATTCTCTAAAGTAGTTAAATTGTAAGTCTAAAAAAAGCTTTCTAAATTAAAAAAAGAATTTTTACTTCTACAGGGAGATGCTGGTTCTAAACAAGGAGGCATGCACACATAGCCCCAGGGCAGGTTGCAAAAGGACTGCACAGCAGCAGGGGGGTATCATCAGGACCCACCAGGGAAGAAAGACCAAGGCTGTGAGGTAAACTCTTGCTTCAGTGAGCACAGGGCCAGGGCTGCCTATGTTAGCAAACCACAAAAGAACTTGTCCACAGGCTAAGCAAAGGCAGAGACATCTTCCAGGGAGATGCTTTGTTAGGACCTCAAGGTTGGTTGTAGCAAGTAACATATGTGCTTTCCCCACCAACAACCCAAGAAGTAAGCTAGTGAAACACAGCATCTCCACTCACAGCTGGACAGCTACCAGCTGTGTAGGAAGCAAAAGAAAACATTACCTGGACACTGTTAAAAGCTACACTTTTAAAATTTAAGGATTATTATCATAGCTGGTATAGAAAGTTTATTATGTTTGTTGACAAGAGAATGAACCCAGAGCTTTTGCTCTAAGCTATGTTTTCAGCCCTTTTAGAAAATTTTTAGGGGGCCTGCCCCTTAGCTCAGTTCTTTAAGTGGCTGCTTCAACAAAGCAGTCAGGCTCAGGTTGCTATGGTTAGATCCCCACAACTCAAGCCAGCCAATCATGCCCTGAAGGCATTCGGAGAAAAAAAAATTTTTTTTTAGACAGGTCTCACTAAGTTGCCCAGGCTGACTCAAACTTGTGAACCTCCTGCCTCAGCCTCCTTAGTAAGTGGGATACCAGCTCAGGAGGAAGGTGCACCATCATGGGAATGTTTACAATAAAGATTTTTCACTTGAGAAAAACAAAACAAAACAAAACAGCCCAGGAAGCCACTTTACCAGCGGTCTTCCAGGCGTCTCTCAGTACCAGGGCATATTGGGCCACTCTAGAAAGCACATGGCCCTCAGAAGGGACAGAAATGGGTGTTATGCTTATCTCAGTGTAGACATGGAGCAGTGAGACATTCACTCATGTCTTGAGTCTACAGATGAAAAATACACATGCTGAAAATGCTCTCTATAAAACAGTTGACAAGACTGTCACTAACACAGGTCACTCCTTAGAAGCTCAGCCTTTGTCTTCTTCTTTCTCCCTCTCTACAACCACACATGGATAGTTTCTTCAAGTACCTTGGGTGGAGGGGTCAGATCCAACTGACAACAGATGGTTCCATGTCTGCAGCATGGGCCACAGAAGGACCCTGGGTCTAGCTGTGTGGGGCTGGCTGTACATGGATCCACACCACTGTCTACAATTCTCTACTATAGCTCCTCCCTATGGCCCCAGCATATGCACCACATCTTGCCACTTTTCCAGATCCAGGGCCTGGCTGGACATCTGCTGCCCTCTTCATCACAGTGGCACAGAGGAAGAATACCTGGTGACCAGGTCGATCCCTTGTGCCTAGGATTAACAAACATACAAGTGCCACAGTGTGCAGGTAGTAAGGACTTGTCACAGGTGCTCTCTGTCAATTTACCTGAAGTTCCTCCAGACAGCTCCAGCTACTGATGCCATCTACAGGTGAAGGACTCGCAACTCCCTTAGTACTGGTACTTCACTTGGACACCCTGAACATGCTTACCATGTTGGTTTCCATTTACTGCAGAGAAATACAGGTCAGTAGTCAGACTATAAGACACAGTTCAGGAAAGCTTCCTTTGGAGGACTTTCTGTGTCCTTTTTCTATAGTCTGGGCATGCTACCCTCCCAGGATGGATATAACAGTAAATTCCTATGGACAATAACTTTCTTTCCTTGATATGCATCAATCTCCTTTCAGTTTTTGGCTGATGTGCTAAGCACACTGCATAATGCAACACAGCCAACCAGCAAGGTTACCCAAGCTCTACTACATAGGTATGGCTGACTAGTGGACTGCTCTCAGCCACCAGTTGACTGCTATAGGACTCAAAGCCCTCTAGACCACAGGCTGGTCTTCCTGCTATGGAGAACCCACCCCAGGATTACTGGGGGTATGGCTGGCCCTGGCCCACATAAAAATACTCCTATCTGATCTGACATAGGTAGCCTTGTAGAAGCTTGGGACAAAAGCCAGGCTTTTTCTTTGGGCATAGCCAAATTCTCTACTACATACACATCAGCCTACATGGCATCAAAACAAACCCTTCCCAGCTAGATGTCAGCCTTTTCTGTCTATATAGAGTTCTGGGGACAATGCTAGCAGGACCAAAACAGCCTCTCCAAAACTATGACAGGCTGAGCACCTGCAGTGTGCACATAGCTCTTCCACCAAGCAGTTTAAGATGGGAGCCAACTCACCCTCCTCTGAGCAGCATGCACACACAAGAAAAATTCAAATCACCAGGTTACACCATTCATTGAAAGCGCCAGGGAAGCTCTGGATCTACCTATGTGAGGTCTCCATTTGTGTGTATTCTTGTATTTTTCACAGCCAGGTCCTTCTTGGGATGATGGAGGTAGAAATGAGTTCACCTCCCTTGCTTTTCCTGTCATTCAGAATTAAGTCACTTCAGACATGGTTTTGGCTTTCCTATCTATAGGATCTGATTTGGAAGACTCATACCCAGAAGGATCGAGGCAGCTGGATTATCACATTTAAGATGGTATTTCACTCTAAAAGCTTCTCTGCTCCCCAGAGAATTTCACTGTAATCCAGGTGGCATTTTAAAAGTTTAAATCCAGTGTTAATCAAAGATGACTCTGAATGTGAAAAGTGTGAGAAGCTGTGGTTTGGGAACAGATCATTGGATTGAAAGATGAGAAAAGCCAAATTCTAGTCCCAGCTGTGCTGTGGAAGGGCGACTTCTGCATCCTGTCTCTTTGCTCTGAGTCATGAAAGCTAACCGTATGTGCAACTTGGAGACTAAAATAAAATGGGTTGTGTGCCAAAAGCAGACACAGCAATCAGACAGCAATACCTCCATGGCAAGGGTACTTGGTCCCCCCAGTCTCCTCAGCAGCCTGTCATGTGAAGGACTTGTTTCTACCTTCCCCCAGACATCAGGGCACCCCCACAGCTTCTTGTTTCTAGCCAGGATTCACCTCTTTCGCTTCACTGTGCAGGCCATCACTGGCATCTCCAGTGTTGCTCCTGCACACTATGCTCTTCAGCAACCTGGTCCCAGGACCTGAGTCTGGAGTCAAGTTTGATATACCCACCCGACACTTCTCCTCTTGGGCCACCCTCTTTCTCTCTTATCCTCTCTCCTGTCTTCATGATGATCTTGTACAGTCCATCAAGGTGGCTGTCTACCCTGCCCCTGCAAAGTCCCCACTGCACCTGGCTGTCACAAAAGTCCTGATACACTATCACCTCCTTCGCCAGGACCCTTGCATGGGGAACATTTAATCAGTGTCTGTTAACTGTCTTTTTATCTCAAATTCCTATTAAATTAGACCTGAGAAGCCACATCCTCCTCTGACCCTCTTGGGCACTTACTTGATCTTCTTTGCACTCTTATTCTTCACCATTGTTGTGCATATGTGAAGTTTTCTTTCTGGGTATCTAGGTAACGAATTCTTATGGACAATGACATTCTTTCCTCGATACATATCAATCTCCTTACAGTTTCTGGCAGAATGCAAAGCATACTGCGTAACTGCAACAGCCCACAAGTCTGAGTCATGTTACTTCTACTTAAAAAAACAACTGCTCCCACTCATGCTGATCACTCTTTGTCATTCTGTGGACAGAATCCTACTCTTCGAGGGTGTGTGGCAGCTATGAACACTGCCCAGACCCTCAGAGTAAGGAGGAGGAGTAGGTGACGCCCGCCAGCTGTGCATGCTCAGGGTCAGAGATGGCTCTCCAGTAAATCTGGGAAGCCTCAGCCAAAGCTTGAGCATGGCAGTCACAGGGCTGGTTGCTCCCAAGATATGGTTGGCAGGCCATCCTAGGATCTCGTTTCCTTCCCAGCCCCACCAGGTGTTGCTGCCGAATAAACTTCTGCCTCTCTCCTGTTCAGTGCCTGTTTTCCAGAACAGCCAGTGGCATAGGTGTTATTTAGTAACCCACACATTCACATTCATCTATTATATTCTATTCCTCTTCATCTTTCTCTTATTAAATATACAGCAGTGATCTTAGCAGACACCCACAGTGCTCTCAGGTTTGTGTAGACTGCCCTCCTGTCTTTCTGATGTGGGCCCAGATGAACACCATTCTCCAGCTCAACTCCCCTCCTCTCAGGAGACGTTTTCCATGCCTCCCCCATCCTGTATTGGAGCCTGCTGCTCCGGCATTGCTGTCCTAGAGTGCTGTGGGCGTCTCTGTCTTAAGTGTTGCATTTGTACCTAGGAACTCTCTGACAGCAAGGACCTTGTACTGCTGCTCACACACGCTGGCAGCCCTTGACAATGCTGTGTGTAAACAGAATGATTAGTGAAAAACCATGAATTCTAAGAAAATGTTAGAAGATCATTAAAAATAATTAGATGAGAATTTTAAAAAGGAACTGAGAAGATAATACAAACGGTCTGAATTCCATCATCTAAAAGCCACTAAAAACATTATTTATCTTCCCTCTAGGTATCTTTGTGTACAGAAACCAAATAATTTGAAATGCACTGAAATAACTCACTAAGAATAGGAATGCTTGCATTTTTGTTAAAAATATCCAGAAAGATGCTGGTCATGGTAGTGCATTTCTATAATCCAGAACTCTGTGAAGCTGAGACAGGAGGATCCTAAGTTTGAGCCCAGCTTGGGCAACTTAGTGAGATCCTGTCTCAAAATAAAACCTGAAGGGGCTAGGGAGACAGCTCAGTAGGATAAGAACTTGCCTGGCAAGCACAAGGTCCTGAGTTCAATCCCCAATGCCAAAACAAACAAACAAACAAACAAACAAACAAAAAACAACCACAAAATACAAAACAAAACAAAACAAACAAACAAACAAACAAAAAACCTGAAAAAGGGCTGTGGGTTTCACTCTTTATGGAATTCCTGAGTTTAATTTCCTGAATTCAAAACAAAACCAAAAACAAACGAACAATTCAAACCCTCATATAAATAGTGTGGGAGTGTATGCAGCAAAATATGAAAATGATTATCCTGGTATGGCAGGAATTATGAATGATTTTTAATATTTTCTGTTTTTCTGAAGGTATTAATAGTATATGTGCTTAAAACACATATACTATTATGTGTTTATATAACAATAAAAAATAAATATTTTCCTCTCTTAATAACAGGGAAGCTAAAGCAAATACTTCTGAAAATTAGAAAAAGTATTTTTTAAATGTATTAGTTCATAAATTTATAGCACAAATTAAGTTCAATCCAAGTAGGGTATACCTTACTTGTTTAATCTAAATGACTATTAAGAAAAGATGGTGTGAACCTGGGACAAGATTATTATGACATTAATGATTCATCACTTAGAAATGTTCCCTGACAAAGGTCATGGGGAGGTAAGGCTGATTTCTTCTGAAAAGAATTCTTTTGAAAACCCTGGCCAGTGCACATTGGCGAGGTCTTAGGTAAGGCAAAACTGTGTACCAGGCCTCAGGACTTGGGGAAAGGAAGAAGCTCACAGACTGTGGAGGGAGATACATGACTATATGTATGAGCACACATATTTGCTCTCATTGATGAGTGCTATATTGAAATACACAGAGAGATGTATAAGACATACATATACATTTTCTCAATCATAAAAGTACAAATCTATGGGGAGAAAAACTAAAAGATCAGGAACTAATGCACTAGACAACAAACTTCTGTGAGACTCAAGAAAATATCTTTTGATAGGCTAACACTGTTAGCCTATCATGACACATATCTATGATATTCTTTCCCAATATATTTTCTTAAACATTTCTTAACTTAAAATGGGGCACAATCCAGGCATCTTCACCACTGCCTGAACTCCTTACACAGTGCTAGTATTCAGCCACTCATGGATGCCAGTGGTTACAGCCATAGTCCTTCTGAGTGTGAGACCAGGATCACAAATTGTAATGCAGGAGATGAGCCTGAATAGTTTGCAATTTTAATGCCAGAGAAGGATCTCTCCTTCCGCTGGGCCAAGACATGTCTGAGTAGTTAGCAGGAGAGGGAAACAAGAAAGCCCAGTGAGAAACAGAGTGGACATAGTTTCTTTCCATAGCACAGTGGTACCCCAGATGTGAAGCTGTGGTTTTCCATGCTGCCACACACAACTGGAGTCACTGTGATACCATCTAATAAGCCGAGTCAGTGAGACCCCACACAGCATGCAAGTCAGGAGCCTGTGCTCGTATGTCTCTTGGAGGTCTATCGATAGCTGGGGTAAGGGCAGATTGGTGATTCAGACCATTCTTGCCTGGAGAATAACTAGAAAGACTCTGTATGCTGGGGAATATGTTAGCTTCCCACCACCATAAAAAACACCATATCAACATTCAGAGAAAAGGTTATTTTCAACATGTAAACACACCTATCCCCCACCCCCCAGCCCATATTCTGGTGTTTCTTCCTCTACCTCTTCTTTTTTATTTTTTCCCTTCCTCTACTTCTGAGGTACTAATCTCATCATGACAGTATCACTCTGACACTTCATCTGAAACTAATTATCTCCAAGAGCTGCATCTCTACATACTAGCATCTTGGAGATTAAACATGAATTTTAGCAGTATGTAATTCAGTCCACAGCATACAAGCCAAGAAATGTCATAGATACAAGACAGGATAAATACTGAAAAATCTCCATATATAGCCAGTTGTGGTGGTGCATTCCTGTAAACTGAACAATGTGGGATGCTGAGGCAGGAGGACTGCAAATTCCAGGCCAGCTTGAACAACTTAGTGCGATTCTGTCTCAAAACAAAAAATAAAAGGTCTGGGAAGGCAGTTCAGTGGGAAGCCCCTGGGCTCATTCCCAGTCTCTCTCTCTCTCTCTCTCTCTCTCTCTCTCTCTCTCTCTCTCTCATACTCATTCATGCGCGCGCGCGCGCGCACACACACACACACACACACACTGCTCACGCAGGCATATCAAGACAAAGAGAAAACTTTATAAACATAGTGAAAGAAAAATACGTCTAATCATTAGGGGAATGAGTACTAGTATAGTCAGGAGAGAATTTTTTTAAAAAATCAATACATTAAACAGAAAGTTTAATACAAAACATTTTAAGTGGACAATACAGGCACAGAGGAGATATAAAGGGAACCTAGAGGAAAGGGTAGTAGTGGGGAGCAGCTTCTTCCTTGGGTGTTAGGAGCACACCAATGGGGATACTCATGGAACAGGTCTGGGACAGGCTGAGAGAAATACAGGTGGCATGGCTATGGCCTCCAGCTGTGAAGGTAAAAGTGCAACAGCCAGTTCTTGTGAACTGAGTGGAATGAGGCTATAAAACATAGGGTGACATAAGGATGACCAGAGCTGGTCACAAGAACACATGCAAGATTCCCATAGTCTTTGATCATCTACAACATAATGCAACACACAGAATAGAGGAAAATATGCACGTCATGATCTCAACAGATCCAAGGAAAGTGTTACAACAAATTTCAGCACCAGTTCATGAAAAAATTCTGAAAACTAAGTGTAAAAAGGAACTTCCTCAATTGATAATGGACATCCAGAAAAAGTCCTTAGCATACATTATACTTAATAGTGTAACACAAAATATTTCTTCCTTAATTGACCTTTGAGACAGGGTGTGAGTGCCTAGTTTTATTGCTTCTACTTAATAATAAAACAAGACAAAGATATTAAAAACATAAAGTTTGAAAAGGAAAAAGTAAAACTGTACATGCAGATAATTATGTACATAGATGAGAAATTTATAGAACAGCTATCAGAACTAATAAGTGAGGTTAGCAAGTTTAGAGGAAATGAAGTTGTTATGCAAAAATTAATTATATTTTATATGCTATTATTAAACAATAAAAATCTTGAAATTAATTTAACAAAATGTTTGTGAGATGCACACAGTTGAAACCAAACAGCATAAAGAACACCAAAGACATGCCAATGATTATGGAAGCCAGACATACTTAGAATTTATGGAATCACAATGAACAAATATGTAAATCACGTGGATATTCCAAGATTCAGAGCAGGGCAGGACAGAACATACCATAGCTAATCACACAAGTCCTAGAACCAAGGCTGGGATGTGGCTCTGAAACTTTGATTACTTGCATTATTCACCTTTTTTTGGTGATTAGTTATTTCATCTGTGGATGTCAGCAAGGATCCATTTCATTTGATTAAGCTAACTACGACAATGTGTATAAAGTACAATGGATGACATATTGTAGTTGCTTGAGCAGACGCAGACACAAACTTTCAAAAACTGGAGAGAGGGCACAGAGTGGGCCAGAGAAAGAATGGTTAGTAAAGAAGGTACAAGGGTCCTGCCCCGTAGCTCAGTTCTTTAAGTGGCTGCTTCAACAAAGCAGTCAGACTCAGGTT